>JAYJLV010093255.1:0-12842 GCA_036873485.1 Torymus texanus | reverse complement strand
CATCAAAATACATAAGGATATGATAGTCAGTGCTCTGGGTTTGACCACTTTCTTTTTTTTTGTGTGGCTGTGTAATTTTTTTCTATATGCTATATATTCTAAGTACTGAATTCCATTTCAAAGAAGCAGATTCTTCATCAAATTTATATAGTAATTAATATATTATTTCATTTGTTGCATAATTTATCTTAAAATATTTTGCAGAAAAATGGTACAAACCTATAATGACTCATCGAAAAGTAATTATTAATACAGATCTTACTAACGGTGTCGGATTCTGAGGTGATGACGAAATAATAATAATGGTATACAGACGATGATGGAGCGCGTTATCAACATTTACATATATATAGTACGTAATTATTCAAGTTTAACTTTTTATTTATAGTAAAAACCAATGTTATAATTAATAACTAATACATTTTTAAAATCGTATGTTAATTATTATACCAACAACGTCTACAGCTGTGAATAATCTAAGTTTACATATTTCAATACTTTTGGATAAATGAATATTGTTACGTGTGGATACACGAACGAATAAGCAATAGGCGTCCCATTACAATATGAGGCCGATTAGTAGAAAAACGGTGACGGCCGTGGCTGAGTGGTCAGAGTGTCTGATTTTCAAATCGACGAACTCGGTTCAAGCCCGACTGCCGTCACTTTTTATTAAATTATTTATGAGGACTCACTCGTAACAATATTAAACATTAAAAATTCAAAAAAGAATAATCGATTCAATTTCTACTGAATTTTCATGTACTTTATGCACATACAATTCACACTTCAGTTAACTACATTGTATATTATTCATTTACTCCAATTTCAATGATTTCAGAAAAATTGTTAGAATTTTAATGTCCCCTTTTTATACTAAATATTTTACTATAAATATTTTCGTGTAGAAAATAAATTGTCTTTAATTGTTTTAAAATAATATTGGTAGTAAAATCTGTGGCTTCTCAAAATAACCCAGTATCTCCACTTTTCATGGTTTCGAGAAAATCGAGTTTTGTGATTCGTAGTGGAAGCATTCAAACACTAATGCGTATACACCATACTGTCCAGTGGAAGCACTGTATACGATTTCATATTAAGATAATACATTTATTACCATAGCTAATAGACCAATTTATTAGCGATCATGTCTCAGAAAATGACTTTATCTTATATGGTTATTCTGGGAATACAAAAAAATAGTGGAGTTCTTTATTCCCAATTACTTCTGAAGATTTCAACTAATATAGTTAAATAAAGTATAAGGATTCATAAGCTAATTATAACTAAACCTAAATATTTCACGGTACCATATCTATATATATCCTGCAAACTCATATTTCTTAATTGTTAAAAATGGAAATTCGTCACAAATTTTACAAAATTTGCGAGGTACAAATGTAATTATACTCTTCTCTGTCTGAAATCGTATCATTCTTCCGAAATATTGAATTAAAAAGTGAATATATATGGTGTTACGTGTGCGTCGTAAGCACAACGTGACGAAGGCGAATCGAGTTGTATCGAGCGACATATGAAGACGACTCGAGGAAAGATGTGCATCGGCATCGGTAGCTTAATGGAGAAAGCACCCATCGCGAAAACGGATGGTCCGGAGTTCGATTCTTCGCTGAGTCACGCCGTGCCGTTTTTTTATCGAGTCGTTCTCTCTTTATTCATTTATTTGCGATTATTAAATCATAACAATGGTTATTCTGGGAAAATGAATTTATAGCTTTTTTTCTTGTGTTCATTCGATAAAAGAAGAGCATCTTATCACTTTTTAGTCTGATTTTATGATAGAGGACTATTTAAAAGTACAAACAATCGCATAAAATCGACTTTTTAAAATTTATCACTTATGTGGTTATTCCGGGTAGCCACAGAAACATAATAAAGATAATTAAGAATAAAATATAACAAATTTATTAATGTAGAAGCTTTTATAAATAATAAGTTGCAATCCTCTCGTTTACATGCATAATGTATGATTGTATTATTGAAATAAATGCATTTATAATTAATAATAAATATGTTTTATGTGAATTTATTTATATAATTATGCAAATTGTATGTTATATACCGAAATAAAATTATTTTATGAAATTGTAAAGGAACTTTTTATTATTATTTCAAGTGAATATTCATAAAAACTCAGGACATAAAAATTTTAAAGTCAAGAAAATGACATTAAATTATAAAAAGTGAAAAAAGAATTAGACCTTGCCCTTCCAACTTGTTATCTCTCTTGTGTCTCTTTTCACATTATCATTTTCAAAATTCTCTCTTTCTTCTTTTTAATTTACATACAAATTTATTTTTATATTTATTTGAAAACTTAACAGATCCTTTCCACATATTTTATGTTGTATAAAAATTCTTCTTCATTCGAAATCTAATGAGGTTTTATTATGTTTCGTAAGTGAATAATTGACTTTAAGCTGCATGTGCAGCTATAGCACTATGCGAGTAGTTATATAGATGACGACTGACTTAAAACCCCTTAGGGAAACAAGGAAGGTTTCCGCAGTCGATAAAGACGGTATGTGAATAATGCAGTTTCATTAAGTGACCCAATATGAACGTACCGGTGGCATTACTACATAAACTTAATGCTATAATACTATATTAATACCAGAGAAGTATACGGATAATGTGCTGGTTTAACGTACTGATATTGCTTTTACTTGAATGTTAATACGTTAACAAATTCATTAAAATTGTTCACGATTTACTGTAATATTTGATGTTCCTAATACACCTACAAAATCATTACTCTTCTTAGTTTTCTTTTCGAAAAAAGGGAAACATTCTAAAAATATTCGAGATATTCCAACTTATTCATCATTTTTAAAAACTAAATTGTCATACCCCAACAGACAATCGTTAAATATTTTCAAACAAGCTTTACTCATTTTTCAACAATCTAAATCCTTCGATATTTCGTTAAAGCATGACATACACGTATCCACTAATTTTCCATCATCGAAATCCTACTCAACCCGGTGCGTCCGCAGCCGTGCTAATCCTCGTCACACCATAACTCACATGACGAAACTGAAACACCATTACGCAGCCCGTCATTAGTGACAAATATCCACGTGCGAGGATAACTCACTCGTATATATATATATATACGAAAAATAAAAAAAAAAGAAAATAAATACAACGAACCATAGAATTTATCATCGGCGTCGGATCTGGTGGGAGCGAGCGCGATAACGAGGCTTCACCTGTTGGTCTCTCGACACATAGCTCGCGTATATACGCGGGGTCACCGTGACCTCGCGATAGAGAGAGAGAGAGAGAGAGAGAGCTCTTTCTCTCCCTCCCGCCCCTCGAGCGCGACTTTGAACCTTATTTTATATCGATCTCCACTCGCGCTGCACGCCGCGCGGGATGAGAGAGTGAGAGAGCAGAGCAGCACACACACACACACGTATATATACGAGCAGAGGGAAGTAGCGATAAAATTGCCCCTCGGCGAGCGTGATCGGAAAGCCGATTTTAAATGCGCGAGAAGAAGAAGAGAAGGAGACGGAGAAGGAAGGTGGACGCTATCGATGTGTATATGTATAGGGGGTTATTTTTAAAAGAACTGCTTCTGCGGCTGACAACAAAGGCCACGCGCTCGCGATGCTTTCTTTGCGACAACGGGGATGAGCGCTGTATCATCCTTGTCTTCGCGGTCGGCGCCGATCCGTTTCTTTCCAAGAATGACACGAAGGGTGAGGACAACGAGAGCGAAAGTTACCTTTTCTCCTCGGATGCCGCGCGAGGGAACTTGATCTCGCGGAAGGGAGGTTCGTTTTTTTTTAAAAAGGGTTTTTAGCGTGAAGTTATACATTTATTATATAGAAAGGTCTTGGTACTTTACAAATTAAAAAGCTTTAAATGTAGGCACGGTTTGGTGGCAAGTATTTAAAGAAAAAATTTTTATGAACATTTGTTTAATTAATACTATGCGAAGAAAAAATGAATGTTTTTTTAAACGAATTTGACCTACATTCGAAAATACGTAGGAAGCTGAAAACAAATATGAAATATGATTCTAAAAATCTGTTTTCTTGTTTGGCAACATCGATATAAAGATACATTGGTATAGGTCGGATGTCAAAGTTTAGATATATTTTCGGCAGTGTTAAAATACGTAAAATTGTTTTAAAATTATTTTAATTGTTATGAACAATTTAATATATTAACATTGCGATGTTTTTATTACACATTATACAAAGCTACTGCTTTCACACTTGAATGTAGAGAAAATCAATGACAATCTCAAATATGGGGCATTTAAATACTTTTACTGTACCTAGATAATTCATTGTAAAAAGATAATCCTTCTGAAGTAAGAAGATTTTTTATTTTATTATAATGAATATTTTAGTTAGGAAAGGGGAGTACTATATAAACCTTTAGAATAAATAATATTTATTTCAGAAATAAAAGTAAATCGTAGTATTGGGCAGGCGTTAATAATGGTCGATCAAACAATTCAATCAAGAAATTTGTTGGCTTTGCTTTTAGTGAAAAATAAAAACTTTCCTTTAACATAATAAATTTTTGAATGAAAAAAAAAATTAATGAGGTATTTAGAATATTTTACAATATTTTTTGGCGTTTCATAAATTGACCACTTATCAATAATTTATTTATTTGAAGTTAATAAATACTTCGATTTTTCTGTTATACAAATGAAATATGAAATTATCCACATTAGACATGTGTCTGATAATACATCTTCTTTTTTTCATAAAAAATTCATCTTTCCCTAATAAAGCAAGCCCTAACCTTTTCCCACAACTCACATTTGTCAACTATACTCGAAACAATAACCGTCAGTACCTATCGTGAACTCTTCAGCATCGTGCCTCATCGAGTATCCGAAACACCCTCATACATATATACCACATGGCGACGATGCACTCGACATAACGACGGCGTCCGGTTCAGCAGTGCGCATAATTGTGGCAATAAAGTCACGACGACACAGTTTCCCTCCCGCAGGAAATCGGCTTCGTGGGAGTAGTATCCCGACGAGTAGATTCGGAGTTTCGCCTTCAGTCCCTCGCGAACGCGAGTAGTATTTTCCTTTCTGTAGATAATAGTTCGGGTCTTCGATTTTTGTTGGATTGAGAAGGTGGAAAAAGAGGAAGATCAAAAGTTCGAGGTTGTATCGCACTGAGGATGAAGAAAGTTTAATTGCAGGGGACCAAAGGGATTTGGTCTCCCTGGTCTAATTATAGGATTCCAGGAGAAAATAGAATTACGTAATTGCTGGAACAATAGTTTTTATTAATCAGCAAACAAAGACGTATCTTTTACGTATTGATTTTCCAATTTCTTCGTCTTTTTCTTGGAAAAAGTTTAGAGATTGTTTGGAAAATAGTCGAAAGTCTTGGTATTTACTCTTGAACAACATTTTTTTTCTTATAAGAGACTACTATCTTAATTATATATGTTATAAATTTCTTTTTTCAATCGATTATGTTTGTGTAGTAACAGGTACAGTTATTTATGTAATATCAAATTTTTTGAGACTAATACAGTATGTAGATGATATAATATAAGTAGTGGTATATCTATCCTGCGGGAACAAATAGTATTTTAAATAAAACAGATTTAGACTGGTGGTACAAAAGTGGCTGAATAAGATATAAGTAAACGTCATAACTTTAACTTTTCTATAAACTCGATTCTACATAATTTCGTCTTCCAACTTGCAAGATATTACTTTCTATATACAGAATTGGTGAAACTTTGTAAGGTTTAGTTTTCTTTAAAATTTCGTGAGACATTTTACTTAGAAGACAACGCGTGACCGGAAATTCAATTTTGAGTACTCGTTGCTTTTCCAGGCTTACCGAACAAATTATCGATGACCACTTTTATCTTTGTCTTTACTATTTACACACTTTTTTATTAACGATAAACTTGCTATTCTCTTTTAAGACAGGAATACTTGTTGTTTTATTATGTATCTCATCATTATAAATACCTCTTTATTATTACTTTATAAATGTGCTAAGTTAATATCAATGGTATGGAACTTTTATAGAACAAAAAAGAAATATAAGCTAGCTTTATGAAAATTGAACAATTTTTCACGATGACAACTTTTCAAGTTCATGTTATCATTCGATTTATGAAAGAAAATTGTCTGTCCAAATTCATCGTTCTTAAATTATGTCAGCTCTATGGAATATTCTTCAGACTACATTAATTAGACACTTTAGCTACTCAGTATCTGTACAATCGAGAGCACATTATAAACTACAATTTGCAATGAAGAAGCTCCGAAATTTTTGAATCAACCATATTTGAATCGATAACTTTTATTTTTTCTAACTCTTTTATCACCGTTATGCAAATACCTCGAGCCTTCGTGTGATATTTTTATGACCATGAATCTAGAAATCGATTACCATATTTTATTGAGTCCACTTTCCGTCACCCGTTCATATTTAACAAATACACCTACAAGATCTATTATTATTAGATATTGTCTACATTGTCTATTTTAATATTATTTTATTATTCATAGATATTGGCTCTTTCGTGGTTGGGTATATTCACACTTAAACAATTCCAATTTTTTCAGAATTAATTTTATTCTAAGGATCCTTCATATAATGTTACGTAAAAAATATCTACGCCATCTGTATCCAAAAATGTAACACTTGTGTGAACAGTAATCACGAGTTTTTTCACTTATAATGAAGCACAGTTCGAACCCGACTCAATTAAACATTTTATTTATATTAAGTCGACAGACTGTAAAGAGAGGACAGTGATTATTAACACGACTGATGGCAAGGAAACAATCAAGCTTGAAAATTTGAAATTCAAACGATAACCCACAAAACAATATTATCAATTGCGTGAACTCTATTTTTTGATCGAAAAAATATTTACCATCAAAATGGCGTCACATTGAAAACAACAAGCCCTCTTTAACGGAATAACCCACCTCAACGAGGTCCCATATCATAACACGAACAAAGCCACCGCACGCGTGACATTGATAGTCAAGCTTCTCTCTCTCTCTCTCTCTCTCTCTCTCTCTCTCTCACTCTCCTCGTGTACCTATATAAAGGCAAACGAGAAAATTGCACGCTCGAAATCGATACGTAACGCACGCTCACTCACTCGTGCCTCCCCCCTCTCTCTACTTTGCATGCGAAATTGCCATTTCGCGCGCTCGATAACTCGCTCTTTTTTCCAAATACTCGGCCCCCAACTCGACGACTCTTTTATATTCGAGATAAACGATCTCCCCCCCCTCTCTCTCACTCATACTCGCGCGTGCGCTTTTCGAAACCCTCGAAATTCTTCGCTCGTTTTTACGAGCGTAAGATAAGCGATCCGCGAAAGGCAGGTAGGTACACGAAGACCGTAGGCTTCCATTTTTTTTTGTTCAGAGTAGGTACATACTGCTGCTATATAGGAATCGTTAGAGTGGAGCACTGATTGCGCAGGGTGGAGCGGCTTGAATTTTCATTTCAAGCGATCGCGTATGTAAATGCGCGAAGGGGCCGGAGGGCGCAGGGGTTGCCCAGGAGGCACGATAGGTCAAAATTAAGAGGCGAATAAGGAAATGACGTAAATTGTAGGATTGTTATATGGTTACTATCCAGTGTACAGAGTAGTATTTTTTTCTTGAATGCGTAGATGTTGGAATCTTGTTTAAATTCCGATCGTTGAGTACAAGATATGATATTTTCGGCATTTCAGTATGAATCCTATTTTTGGAAGGGTAATTCCGGAGGAACGATTCTTTCCTAGATGTATTTAAAAAATATTTTAACATTATGTACATTTATGAATTTACGAATTTAAAGAAGATGCAATTAACATGTACAAATAGACACAAAAAAAATAAAATTTTTTCCCTTAAAAAAATTTGCGTGGGTGATACGAATTTTTTTTCGTATTGTCAATCTGCACCCCTAGTCTGAAGGGACAGTTCCAAATAATCCATTCTTTCCAAAATTTATTGAATACTAATTGTTAAACTTTAAAAAAGTACAGTAAAAAAAATTATCCTAACGACATTTTAATTATTGTTAAATAAAAAATGTAGTTTTATATTTTATAAGTAGTTTTTGGGTGGTTTTTTCATTATTTTAAGTATATTTCCAGTGTAGTTGAACAGAGAAAGGTTATTTTTAAACTTATGGTAACTTAATTTTGGTTTTCATATATGTTTTCTCTGGTGAATTTTATCTGGACAATTTTAACAGCCAACTTACCAACAGATTAACTATTTAAACAGAACTATGAATAATTCAAAATTTCCTCTATGAAAAATGTCTTGTAGAGTTCTTAGTAAGTCGAATGCAAAATATAAATGAAAGCATAAGGGATGTTGTATATTTTAACATCAACTATAAAATGTGCATTCTTAGGTTGAGTACCACTTTGACTGAAGCGGTCGGTGTAAACAGGTGACAATGACGCACAATGAGAACCTATTACCCGTCTCGCGATATTTGAGTATTACTTTCATTAACTGCTCTCTACAAAGGTCACGAAACATCCAACTACTAATCAACAGTTCCAACTTGCTCGTGCCAGAACAAACACGTAGTGGATAATACTAAAGTTCTTCATTACGAGCGGAAATTGGACATCTACAAGCCCTTTTGTCCCGATACAAGTCTTCCCGTAGGCTTCTGTAGTTCCCTAATGCATACAATACCTATATACTGCATGACTTCATTTTCATTTCTGAGAAAAGGAATTTGGCTTCCTCCTAGAAGAAGCTTTGTGATAGTAATTTTTTGAGTTGTTGTAAAAACAGTTTTCCGAAGTGTTTGGAATCAAAATACATGGTTTTGAAAAATGTTTATATGGATGTATGTGTGTATGTTTTTGTTTTATTTCGAATTTTTGATTTTCTCAAATTTTATTTTTGCTTTTTCTTTTAATGGTAGGATCAAAGTATCTAAATCGGATGGATAGCATTCGAAAGAGAATTTAAATACCTATATTTTGAAAAAAAAAAATATTTTCTATCTATCGCGGTTGTTTTGTTACTAACAATTGTTTTCTGAAAGCTTATAACTCGCAAACTATAATATAATAATAATGTAGAATATAAGTAGCTATAATCTGTAAAAATTGGAATTCATTCTGTTGGTTAGCTTTGAGGGAAAAATTTAAAAAGGAAAAAAATGAGTTTTGTATGTCCAACGATTATAGGAGTAAAATTGACTTAATCTCTTAAAAATTTCTTGTAGGGGTAGTTTTTGGATAGGTCTCGGTTGAGCTCTTTGGGCAAAATGATTGGTCCATAAATTGCAAAGATATTTGAGGTTAAACTTTTGTAACCTTTATTTCATATCGTAATTTCTCGAGAACAGCTTTATGTATCTGAATCGGATGTGTAGCATTCGAAAGAGTATAATAATACATATTTGTAGCTTTCCGGAATAACCGAATAAGTCCACTTTTTTTTTTAAATTCGAGATAACCCTGGATTTTGTATCTTCAAATAAGCTTTTTTCATTTACCACTTTCAGTAGTAGCAAAAATATTTCCGTAAAGTAATACAATTCACCCGAAACTTAACTAGATAAGGACATTTTTCAAATTTTGTGCCCGGAAGAACCGGGATAAGTCCATCATTTTTTTCGTTTATCGTAGTTATAATTTATTTTATCTATTCAAATTGAATATGAATATGATGGCTAATACGTATATATTTATCTGTTTATTTAAAAAATTTTTATACACTTTCAAATTATAAACATTTTAAAAAACATAAAAAATAGAAATTTCTTGAATAAATTATAAAAATTCATTGAACAATTGCTAATTTTGGTATTTATTACCCGTTACATAATTAAATTAAAGAATACGCTCTAAAATAAAGGCAAACCGAACTATCAGATAAGTCCACAGTTCCCGGAATAATCAGATAAGTCCATATTTTTTTGAGTTCTTGCTCGTTTTTAACGTACCAGAAAATGTATAATCTTTTCAAACCAGCGTGTAAATATGTGTTTTGAATGTGTCAATTGACTAGTGAAGTATCGCAATGTATCTCGTTTCTCCCGATCTAACAACCCGTTTTTTTCAGAAACTCGAAAAGTGGACTTATTCGATTATTCCGGGAAGCCACAGATATATTTTCTGAAAAAAATTTTCTATAGTAATTTGTATTATTAAACAATTACTGCAATTGTCAATTGACTTTTTTCGTCATTGCTGTCTGTATGGTCGTTTTTCCTACAGAAATAGCGAGTCTTATAGCGAGTTTTCAATCATTATATAAAAGCAAGATTTCAATCATCATAATTAATTAAATAGGAATCAGCAAATTAAGTTTGAGGAAGCCACGAGCCAATGAATTGGCAGCGGTTTTTTTCTATTTTTATGAATAATTTTGTACAACCCACTTCTGTACTTTATCATTCTTCGTTAAATCTATGGTACATTTATTGGTAGAAAATAATTTCTCCTTACTTACGATCTCAATTTAGTTAAGAGCCCTATTAGAATTTTTAATTAGAAACACGGTTAAAGATAATACTACACGATAAAGCAGTTTTAATAGCGCCATCTGATAAAAACTTTAATGAAAATCATCTGTGTTACAACAATGTTGTTACAAAAATCAATAAAAAATGAATTACATTTGATTTTTTCGATGTTATAAAAATTTATTTATAAATGTCTGTAAAAGAAATTTAACAATCTCTGAAACACCCATCATTTACCGAACCCTCGATTTTCAATAAATTTCGTAACCAATATATCCTTATAATAAAATTCAAAGTATACATAGCATGGTCGGTACTCAGGCTTCGGTTACATAACTTGCCATCGTAGCGCGACACGCGCTACTTGATAACAGCAGAAAAATGTCCGAAAAATATAATAAACGATCTTTCCATACAATTTCTGCCTAGCAGAAACACTCGAAATATAACAACGTTGCAGGGAAAAGTACGAAACCTTCCTTTCATTGCGATATAGACCCATTCAATTTTTCCAGCTATAAAAGGACACTTCGCCGACGGACATTACACAAATTACATTCCTTCGTTCTCACGCGGCGTAAAACCTCCTCTTCTCCTGTATTGATTTTTCGCTCCGAGAAAACGCTTGAAAATCGTGTGCGTGCGGATTTCTCCGCGGAAATATATCAGAAGCCATGCCTCATCGTATACCACGGGCGAGTGCGGAATATATAAATCTGGGAGACTGGCGGCAGTCTAGAAGTATTCCGAGGAAGCTGAAAAATCAGGATCTCTTCACGGTTCTTTATTCATTGTCAAGAGGTTCCGGGACAAATTCCGGAGTCGCTTATTCTTGAGGCTTCTTCAGGCGAATTTCATCGGATTCGCAGAATTAATGAGTCAAGGAACATTCGCAAAACATTGAGTATATATTCATCTCGAAAGTTCACGGCCGCACGTTCCAATTTTAAGTTTCATAAAATGAGTAGCGATGTGCCTGTGTTATTCATATTAATTTAAAAGATGACTCACAATAAATTATGAAAAACTGACATATTAATGATATGATTTATTTAAACGTGCGTTTAGAGATAATGAATAATAGAATTTATTACAATGCAATAAAATCACTCAAGTGGGATTCTTCGAGCGTATTTGTTCAATAAAAGAACGTTTTTATTCTTGGCACAATTTCCGAATGCTATGTCTCTACTACAATTTATCAGATTCATAAGTGATATTTTACGAAAATACACTTAGCGGATTATAATCAATACATTTTATGTTTGTTATCATTATATAAAATAAATAAATTTTTAAAATTTAATTTTACTGACTGTCAAAAAGTGTAAAAAGATATTTCGAAAGCTACACACGGTTATCCAACAATTTTAAGCGAATAGTAACGTAGTTGAATTTTCTGCTAGTTATCTGATGGGTCATTATTAACTTATCAATAACTAGATCCTGAATTTACGTCAATTACGATAAGCTGTTTTATATAATATAATTATTCCATTTGAGTGAAAATGTCTTTATTTGAACGAATTTATAAAAGAAATTTAAAAATGTTAGATCATACCAAATCAAACTAAAATGCGGTGCAAAATAATTAATCTTTTTACATATTCTCCGTCGAATGAAGTATCATTTATAATTGCTAGAAATTAAAAGAAAGATCATAGCTCCCATTATCCAGCGTAACGTAATAAAATAAAGGAACAATCCGTGTCTGAACCGATAAAAAAAGTTAACGCCTACGAAAACAAAGTCCTCTCTGAGATGATCCATGCATAATCTTTACGGATTATTAAGCGATTGCGCTCGGCAGCTCTTCAACTTTCTTCACGCCCCTGGCGTGTAGCGTGGGCATATGCATGCAAATGCAACCGGAACCTCCACACGTATTCGCTTTTTCTTCAATATTTACGTGCGCTCAAAGCTTATATCTATAGCGCTTTGCATTCATATTAATGCAGTGCCTAGCAAGACTTTGACGTGTTATACTCAAAGCGGATGCGCTGCGCATACGCTTTAAGAGAAAAGGATAAAAGATGCGCTTGTGCAGCCGGTAATTATAATTAGATGGTTAGCGAAAGAGCGAGATTTAATATTTTAAAGAAAGAGAGAAAGAGGGAGAGAGAGAGAGAGAATGTGCGGGGAGATAATTGACTCGACGCGGGTACCCGATAAATCAACGAGGCAAATTCCCCTAGCCTCAAATTCTCGGTTAGATTAACACGTTCGGTGGGCACGTACGTAAATTAGTGGTTTTTGCGATTATTGTGTTATTTAGAGCAGAGAGAGAGAGAGAGAGAGAGAGAGAGATAGAGAGAGAGAGAGAGAGAGAGAGAGAGAGAGAGAGAGAGAGAGAGA
>JAYJLV010093234.1:0-12848 GCA_036873485.1 Torymus texanus | reverse complement strand
AGAGAGAGAGAGAGAGAGAGAGAGAGAGAGATAGAGAGAGAGAGACGGTTTGCGCTCACGGGACGTGGAGAGAGAGAGAGAGAGAGAGAGGAAGGCTCGGCCCATTACCGCGTGAGCAGGGAGATAGATACCGTGTACGTAGCGTCCCGTGTAACTGGCAATTAGCCGAGATATCATCTCCGGCCGAGCGCGTTTACGCCCTTCTCTCGGGATTGGGATGTACGCGCGCTGCTGGCTTTCGGAGAAAGACGCTCTGGACGTGTGTGTATAGATATATATGTGTATATCTGTAGGTATGTGGGAAGGAAGGTGTGAGCAATGGATATGGTGTTAGCTGTTTGATTGTGAAGGGTGTTGAGAGGATTTTGATGCTGACTGGCGGCAAGGATGAAATAATTAACTTTGCCGATGATGTGTGAGAGTATTATTGGGAAGATGGTTGGTTTGATATTTCCGAACGATTTTGGGTAACTGTCTGTTGATGGGTTGTTGGAATGGGAAATAAATGGATTTTGTAGGTAAGAAAATGAAGGTGGATTGGTCAATTTGATTTTTATTTATGAAAAATAATAATTGTAATATTAATAGTATATGAATGATCATTAATATTTCTTATTTGTAAGATAATGTGAAATAAAGGAGAATTATTAATATTATTCCTATGACGTTGGTTATGATTTATCCAGGTACATTTTTCTTCGGTTCAATAATCGAGGAAACGAATGATATTATGATGCACACAAAAATTACTAATGATAATGTTTTGCAAACGCATTATTATCTGTTCGAAAGCTTCGACTTTTCATTATTCTTTGTGATAAACGACGTTTTCCTTTGTGCCGCATTATTTAATGTTTTTTCTTTTTTATTTCTGTATTTGCAAGAGAAATAATGGATGAAAAGTATTCGTGTGGGGAAAATACGTAAATATCACGAACAACAAATATGCGGATATTGGGTATCAAATCATCTACCAATTTATTCTTTGCCACAAATGTGCATCTCATAAAATTTACCATACTTTCGGCAAGTTATGTTTAAGTGACCTGCATTAGTTAGCATACTTAATGAGATTGAACAAAAGTTAGACATTATTTTAATTTGTGATTTCGCGTTAATTATAAAGTAATTAATACAGAAGTTTAAACAATTTTCTAACTGTAAAAGTTATTTGTGCCTTACAAAAAAATTCAATTTTTAATAATACTTTATAAAGCTCTTGAGTAGATGTAAAACTTATATATAGTAATTAAAAAAAAAAATCGATACACCAAAACCATGAAAATGAAAACTATATAATAATATTCTTTGCAAACCCGTTATTAAATGACACAATTAATATCTTATCTTACCTTAGAAACTCTTCATTATTCACTCTTAATTAACGACACCTTAAAACCCAGCAATACAGAGCTGTGTGTGTGTGTATATATATTAATGTATACACCGACTACAAAAAAACGTGCGCGTGGCGTTTCATTAAAGCCACCTTACCCACTATATGTACGTTGCACTGAGCTTACCAAGAGTAGCGGATATTAAATATATATATATATATATGTGTGTACACATATATATAAAGTAAACGCATGAGAGCTCGACGAGAGATAATATCGAGAGCTCGACGAAGGGGTAAAAAGGCCAAGAGCCTGTGTTATCTCGCGACTTTATACGTGCGCGCGTTCGGGACGCTGGATTTTTCTCCGCTGCCGTTGCTGCTGCGTACAAGAGGAATGTTATGTGGAACTCGCTACGCGGAAAAGCGAAATAGGGCCATGCGCTTCCGGCTTGTCGCGGTATATATATACACACGGTTGTAAGAGAGAGAAAAAACGGAAAATTCACGTAGAAAGAAAAGGTACGCGAGAGCGAAACAAAACTCGTTGTCGGCCTTAAAATTATGTCCGGCTGCCGTTCATCCGTCGAAAAAGAAAGCGTACGCGTAGAGCAAACAAAGAAAGAGAGAGAGAGAGAGAGAGAGAGAGAGAGAGAGAGAGAGAAAGAGAGAGTACAAAGCAACGCGAAGGCTGTTGCAACGCTACGAGAGAATAGCAGAGGAGTATGCCAGAGAGAAGAGAGGAAAGAAACGTAAAGAGACGCCGCTCGCGCACGCGCGCGAGAAATTGGAAAGAGCCAGGGGAGTAAAGTGAAGGTATTAAAGCGTGGAGTACAAAGGAAGTGTATTTCACGTAAGTGGAAGTTATCGGGAACGATAGCCTCTATCTGGGCGTAGCGTGATTCGGTATATGTTAAAAAATTGCTCTCGAATCCTATACTTTTCTCCGCAATTCCTTCCAGTTTCTCTTCTCTTTTTTTTCGTTATACCTTTTTTGGAAATTCAGTTGGGAATTCTCTCTCTATATATATGTCTACCAGTAAACGTCGTTGAGTTTCGTGGAAAGCCACTTTAATAATTTTATATCTCCCGGCGGCAACCTGGTTTTTCTCTTCCCGCGAAGTAGTATAAGTATATATACTTTTTCCAAGCGCGTATAAAAATCCGTCGGACTCCGAGAGATATTAAAAGTGCTCGAAACAACTTCTGAAGATTCGACAACTTATATTGCATCCTGCATCGTCCTTGCGATACCTCTATTACACAAATAACAATAACACTGTCGATAAAATAAAATAAAACAAAATAAAACTAACAACAACAAGTAGTATAGTACAATATACTATATATATATACGCGGTTCTCAAAAATCTACTAAAACCCGCGCGCGTTCGTGTCCCTTTCGGCAAAAAGCCGAGGTAAAAGCGCAGAAAAGAGAGCGAAAAACGAGAGAAATGGACGCCGCTGCCACACTGTGCTGTGAACGCGTGCAATTGTAAGGGTGGAAAAAGAGGGAGGGAGAGAGAGAGAGAGAGAGAGAGGAGGAGGAAACGCTACTCTCTCTCTCTCTCTTTTTCTCTCACGCGGGTTGGAAGGGTAAAAAAAAGTACGGCGCAATCACCGGCGCCTTTTGTCTACGCGCCTTTATTAAGCGCCATTTTTCAAGCTTTTCCTTTAATAACACCCGCGCGCCGCTGTTCTCAAATCCGACGGATGCGCTTTGCATTCAGCGCGAGTTCTATCCTCTTCGTAACGTCGCTGCTCCATCGGCTTGACTCTTGCGTGCCCTTTTGCAAATTGGCGCTTTGCAGGACGCGTAGGACAACACACGGCAAGTAGTAGTCGTACTTCTAGTATAGTCGGACAAGGGAGAAGGGCATTACGTGGTAAGGGTACTGAGAGGGTGAGGAGTCGTAAACAAGGGGTTGTCAATGCGTGTGTTTGGGTGAGGTGTTTTCAATGATTTTCTCCATGGTAGAAAATTAACCAGTTTTATTGCCTATAAATTAGATAGATTTCATGGATATAAATGTAATCTAGATAAAAACTGACTAATTTTTTTTTAAATTTTTTTAACTACCTATATTCGTTGGTTATAAATTAAGAAATTCACAGTAGTATATTTCTTTTATTACTGAAAAATAAAGAAAAAAGTTAATACTTCTATTAGTGACAATCTTTGTGACTTGCCAATGCAATCATTTGAGTTTCTGAATTTCGCTAGTTAATCGGAACTCTATACTCGAGAGACTCCAGGGTATCTAATTCGACGCCAACGAAATAGTAATCACACGGCGATAAGTCAATAGTCAATCGAAGCCGGGTTTGCTTCATTAGCGCCTATGCACTAAAATTTTGAAGTGAAAGGGGATGTATTTCGAAAATTTTGTTCGTTGCTAATTTTGTTTATTTTCTTTGTTATCGTAATTACATTGTTTTTAAAAATATAATCTTGTAAGTTAGGAATTTTAGTAGATAAAATTTTAATTGCAAACTGTCATTGTTATGAAAATTTAGTATTTCGTGGAAACGGATTTTAATTTGGAAAACTGTAAATGTAATGTAATGTTCAGGGAACCTGCAAATTTAATAATTGTAAAATTTAATTAGTACAGACTAATCATAAATACGATTGTTTTCTTTTTATTTTGGAATCTGATTCTCGAAAAAAGACGTTTATTTAATTACAATCTCTTCTTTAAATAATATTTACAATATAAAATTGTTCATGGTTTCAACCTGTAAAAAAGAGTTTGTAGTATAATTTATTAACGCTCTATGAAATATCCCCTTAAGCGTGGACTTAACAAGAAATACATAGTATTTTACAATTTGATAGTGCAGTTGTATGTGCAGATTACAAACATTTAAATAAAAAAAAAAGCAAATTAACGGTAAGTATAATTAACGGAGATAAAGGTTTTATTCTATATCAACCTATTATATAAAACACTAATTAAAAAAAAACCCTTATGTTTATAAAAACTATCTCCACGCATCTCATTACGCACACTCCTTGATTTTCGCTAGCACCTTCGTATCACACAATTATCCACGTCGGTCGTCGAGTGTAGCTTTTTACTTGAAATACGTATACAGCTGGAGCTCCAGGTGACAGTAGTCTCTGACTTTTTGCCCACAGATTAACTGGTGCGTCATCATGCCCGACTTGTTTGCGTTATTTTTCACTTTTACTCATGGATCACGGCTGTGAGCTTGTTAACGCACGAGCAAGTCTGCGGTTTTTCCTTCGTAAAATTACGTGTTTTTGAACAAAGTTTATACGAGGATTATATATATGCGGTAATGCAGAGAAGCATAAATTAGCTTACGATATAATCATTTATGTCACGTTGGAGATCATATTAAAGTCATTGTGGTTAGGCAGGGTTCTATTGAATACTTTGCAATGTCGCAATGTCTTTTCGAAATAGAAAGTCAAACAAATATATAAGGCAGGCACTTGACAATAATAAACTAATATTTTTATTATTTAATTTAATTTAATTTAATTTATTTCCAGAGTTACAAATAGAATATTTGTCGAATACGAAGTATATTTATAATAAACATAATAACACCACTATATCGCGGCAAATCCTGAGAGGAAAATAAATTCCTGTTCGCAGGTCCGGATTAACAAAATAAAAAATAAAAATAAAATGCTGGTTTAGTTATACTGCTTTCTAAACAGTAGTAACCTCCAGCCACTCATCTACACATCCACTCATACTACATGTGTGTCCATTTCGGACTTCGAGTCGTATACAATTTTATTTAAATATATAAAAGTGATATAATCTTTTGAATAACATAACAAATTCATTATTAAATATGTACTTAGAAAATTATGCTGATGACTAATTTTTTTATATAAAAAACAAAGTATCTTTGAGCTACGCTGTTCTTGTCTGCAAAAGGTAGGTGATTGAACGTTATTGGTGTTATTTTTCCATCTGCGTAGCAAAATGCAGAATGTAAAAAATGATTTGTCTACTGTAATGTTATCGTCAAGGTTCTTATTCTTCGCTAATTTGAATAGTACAAAAAGATACAAAATTTTGGTTGTGACTTTCTAAACGATTTCACAATTTATTGTTGACTGTTATCGTGATGCTAATATTATTTTATCTGATTTCATAATTTAGTTAATATGATTTTCTTATTATTTTATCTGATTTTATAATTGAGTGAACATAATTTTCAGAAAAGATTTCAGAGGGCGACGTTTTTCGTAATTCTTACATTTATTTGATGTGTGAATTTTAGTGAAATGCTAATTATAATATTTTATCTTTGGAATGAATTAAAACTCATTCGTTTTACAATGTAATTTTGTTTGAGGAATCAAGAATATATAATAGGATTTCTTATGTTTGAAAATTATTTTATTTATTATTATAAATCCCGTTAAAAAATTCTGATGGTCTTTATGAATAAATTTCACATATTTTTTTTAAACTTTGTTTTACATGCTGTGTTTTTAATGTATTTTTAATTTTATATATTTTGAATTAATAATTACGAATAATAAATCTGGACTAAAGAGAATAAAATATAAATTTTCCATCAATTCTAACAATTTTCGATTTTTTATTTTAATAAATTTATATACTAAATAATGCAACCTACTAAAATAACATTATTTTTATATTACCAATATGGAAAAATATATACTTGTGTGATAATGACTTAAATTGAGTTGGTTATTCCACTTTTTTCTGTTTCTTTTTTAATATTACATATTTCATTGTTTTAGACACTCTTTGTGCTTGAGTTTTAATCGCGAATGCTTTGCCTCTAATTACTTTCATTTCCTTTGTACTGTAATAAAGAATAAAAGTTGCTGTGATCATTAAAGTAAGATACACTTAATTGGTATGTACTAACTTCATAAAGAATTTAAAGAACATTCAATATACCACTATTTTATCAACTATTAAATATTTGAATCAACGATATAACACAGTTTATACTTTGAATTCAAGAATAGATAAATATGATCAATATTATTCATAAATTTTTCAGCCGGCAGTACTTATCTTGTAAAAACTCACATATATACTGCAACGAAATTTAGGCATCAGAACATTTCGCTATCTATCCCTCTATAAAAACATCCTGGGGCTAAACTCAATCTTGTTGCGTAGTATATACACGACTTTTCGCCCGTGGAATCTCGAAAAATCCAGCTTGGAGGGATAGAGAACGAGAGCAGGTAGTAGTAGTAGTAGTAGGCAGAGACTAACGCGCGGCAGCAAAATATGAGGTAAGAGATAATGGCGGGTCGCTGCAGCAACAGCGAGACAGCGAAAGTGGAAAACAAAATAAAGGGGCTGAAACAAGAGAGAGGGAGAATACAAGCGCGCCTCTCTAAAACATGCCGTGGGAGTAGCGAAAACAAGGGAAAAAGCAAAGGCGGCTGTAGAAAGAAAAAAAAAGAAGAAGAGAGGACATGCAGAAAGCGCGTTGACAAAATATTCAAATTTTCACAAGGCCGCGATAATGAATAATGAAACGTGCAACGCGGGAGCACAGTAGAGGCGACTGGAATAAGTATGAATTGGTTAATTTATCATTAGGGAAAGGTGTGCAGAAAAGAAAAAAGAAAAAGAAGGAACGGCAGAGAAAAGGCCAGACGTGCGTAATTACGCGAAATTATTCAAAACGGGACATTAAAATTCGTTTGATAAACAAAAAGCTCGACGCTCTCTCTTTCTCTCTGTCGTCGCGTCTTTATTAATTTGCTGAGAAAGGATGTGGCGTTGCTGTTGCTTGGCTTTCTTCCGAGAGGACGAGTTGTTGTAGTTGCACGAGGTGCTAAGTAAATTCTGTTAGCTGGAGGATAATAACTACTGTACATACACATTCTTTTATAATATAGTGAATATATAAGGTTGTGTTGTTTTTTGAGGTGACAAATTGGGGAATGGCCATAATGTCTTTATTGAATTTATGAAATCTGTTTTGTCGTACAAAGTATATAAAATATTATATTTAGGGGAAAAATTGCTCAACATACTAAAAGGGAACGTTATTAAAATTATTTAGTAAAATGTCTCTCTATACTAAATACATGATGGAAGTAGTGTAACTCAGTTTCGAAAATACTCTTTTTTTCTTTGGCATAGTTTAGCGTGCATGAACTTGGCCACGGGAAAAATGAGGACGTGAAATTTGTGCTACCGATTTATAACGCATATAGTCATATAATTAAATGATATTTAAACGTTTGATGTTATTTTAGAAGTAGAATTTTATTGAAAGCCATTTTTGTAATGCTATCAAATATAAAATCATAATGTTCATTATTACTTCTGGATTGCATTGAATCAGACTTGTTACAACTCTAACAGCCCTTTTGTAACGGATAAACTTGTGTTTCGTTTATAACAATTAATGCGTTACCGTGTAAGCATTGCGCGTCAACACGACATGCCTTGTGTATCCTTCCAAGTTTACGTAAGCAAGTTAGTTAGCCAATGATAACGTAATATTCCGTTGTTCTATTGTCTAAGCCAATCGTACCGGATTAATGTGATTTCATAGAAGCAGACATGCGTTCAATATCTCTTTGATTAAGGATGTTTGGGCGCTACAGTCCCGTTGAAATCTAACATAAACACGCGCGAGTATTCCCAGAATTTCGCAAGCGGCTGATTTTGTAAGTTAACTATATATTCTTAACATATATATTTTCCATAAAATCCAATATTATACTATCGTGCAACTTTAAAACGTGAAAATTTTAAATATACCACACCAAACCTCAAATATCTCATTATACAATCCACTATCACATGCACACTCATATCCGTATAGCTAAGATTTTCCACGTCAATCGTACCTTATCGACGTGGACATATTCTCCTTCTCCCCTTTCCGTTCACTCTGCGTCCACGTTGCCGTGGAAATCAAATGCAAATTTGTTAATGCCGTGATGGCGGGCGCCTCTCGTCACGTATTATACAAAGTCCTCGGACGCCGTGTCACGCTGGCGACGCCTAATTTCCATAGACCGCGTGCGAGTAGTTGGAGAGAGGAGACATCATCAGCTGCTCTGCTGGTATGAGCACGGTGATATTACCAATTCGTTGCGTACGTATCCTATATAAGGTGAAACTCGGACTGGCACCATTGCCTTTCCAAGTTTTTAACGAGCACTGGGAGGAGGGTGAGAGTCAGGACCGTCGGGATTTTTTCCCACTCACTGCGGCGTAGTTTTAATCGCTGTGAATGAGGTGTTTTTCACTCTGACTTTTCCGGAGATTCGTATAAATGGGTGGGAATTGCTGTTGGAATAGTTTAATGGAGTTGGTGTTCTAATTTTTTAAATTATTCTAAAAGTTTAGGTGTGCACGTTTTGGCCCATCGAAAATGGTTTTATTTGATTAGGTGTGTTATTTTTTACTCTTATTGTGCGATTTTTAATCTCTTCTTAACATTATTTCTATACCACAAAGTTCTCAGGAATATATCAGGTTACCATAAGAATTAATCAAAATTTAGTATGTAAAAGTAGTTCTGTTGAATCCAGAAACGAGGAGGATCCCCATGAGTATAATGTAAATCTGCCTCGCGATGGGAACGTATGAAATAATTTCCATCGTTTAGAGCGCAAAAAACTATTGATTTAAAAAAAAAAAAATTCACCCCCATAGCACGCGGGAAAGTGAATAAAGATCGCATTGATTTTTCCATGAATTTTCAGCAGACTTTTACTAAATATTCCAAAAATACGAGGCTTTGCACGTTTTTAAATAGATGGACTAATGCTTAAAAGAAAGATTCTGAAAAAAACAGCCAATATTAATAATTCTATTTCCAGAGCAACCGTTCAGGCTACTTACAGAAATGACTAAACATTGTAAAAAAATTCACCCCTTATCTCTTACTTCGATTTCGATACCTTTGCACGTTTTCCTAGGATCCAAAAATACATAGGATTAAAGAAGACTAAAAACCATGCTAATGATAGAAAAGGTTGATTCAGAGCAACTCTTTCATTTAATGCGTAAATGATTTGATACCGGAAATAGTAAATTGGCTGAGTACAAATTTAAACATTTTTGCTTCGCTTTCAGCTTGGTCCAGATCCACAAACGGGAATGTGGCGAGGCTTGGTTGCAATTTTTTTGAATTTTTTGAAACTTTTTTTTGTATTTTTTAAAATGTTAATTATTCATTTTAAAAACGTACAAAAGCCATTATTATTATTTATTTGGCATAATTAGGGATCATGGCGTAAAACGCAATTTTCAAAAACGTGCAAAAGTATCGAAATCGCAGTAAGTGAGTAAGGGGGTGGTGCACACCTCGAGCGTCTCACCCCTGACCGGCTATTCCGGTAAATGCATGACTATAGAAGTTATTGTATAGTAGGTATAGTACTTATTGACGTAATTAATACCATTGTTGATTAGTCATTTAAAAAACGTGCAAATGTATCGAAATCACAGTGAGATAGATAAGGGTGAATTCTTTTACAATATTTAGTTATTTTTGTAAATAGCCTGAAGGGTTGCTCTGGAAATAAAATTATCAATATTGGTTGTTTGTTTCATTATTATATTCATTAAAATGAATATTTTTATATAGAAATTAATTAAATGATTTATACGTGCATTTGAGTAAATCAGTAAAATAATCATTAAATTATTCAATATCCCAATTGTTTAAAATATTGTATCTAATAATTTAATTACAAAATAAATGATATTCCTATTTGTTTCCTAACCTTGAAATTTAGAATTCAAATCTGTTATTTAATATAAATAATATATTATGCTTTTTGAAAGATAATGTTAATAAAGAGTACAGTAGTAATGAAGTCTACAATATTTGTTGATTTCGTTTCAGAAAAAAAGTGAAGCGCACGCATGAAAATGAATAGTTTAGTAAAAGTCTGCTGAAAATTCATGGAAAAATTAATGGCATCTTTAGCCACTTTCCCCCGTGCTATGGAGGTGAATATTTTTTTTTTTAAATCAATTGTTTTTTGCGCTCTAAACGATGGAAATGATTTCGTACATTCCCTTCCTGTGGCAGATTTACTTTATACTCATGGGCATCCTCCTTTGTATCTCATTAAGAAATATAGTAACATTGCTTTAAAAACCTGCGCATACAAAAAATCATTATTATAAAACTTTTTATTTGCATGAAAAAAATAAAGTTCGACGAGTTTCTAACCCACATTACTAGAAAAAGGTATATATTATACACTTTCGTATAAAACATATTTCGCCAACCGTATAAACAAATCCACTCACCGGACTCCTCTAACTAATCCGTCATTTTTGAGCTCGCAAGCTTGTCCCACCGCGTGTATACACGCGTTCCTCGCTCTCATCGCGAATGACGAAACTATGTGCAATTCCCGCACCTCTGACGAAAGTTTCCTAGCAGATAAATACCTCGGCACCCCTTGCCCATCCGTCTAGCATGCTTCCAAACAGCACTGGCATATACATACACATATAAACATACACGTAGAGAACTAGTTAACTCGCGGTTCAGTCCAAGGCAAGAGAGGAACATCGAAAGCAAAACTAACAAACACAACAAACACGACGTCGCGTTTGCGCGACTGAGAATTCCCCAAGGAGAGTAGGTGGATAGAGAGAGAGAGAGAGAGAGAGAGAGAGAGAGAGAGAGAGAGAGAGAGAGAGAGAGAGAGAGAGAGAGAGAGAGGGAGAGCGACATGCGGCAGTGGTGAAGAGGAAGGAGCAAATTTCACCCCGGTGAAATAGAAACAAAACAAAATACAAAAGAAGCGGTGGAGATGATGACAGTGGTAGTAGTGGTAGTGCCATAAATCTAATTAATAATTTAAATTGAGAGTAAACTGTGGAAAATGAATGGGAGTAGGTCAGGTGGGCGATGCTGCTGTTGTCTATGGGGTTTCGGCTTTAAGGGATGAATTGTTTCGTCGCCCATTGAGTACTGCATATAGTAATTTTTTTTTTATTTTTTACCAAAAGCAAGCATAGTCTTCAAAATATATTTTAAATTTGATCAATTATAATTACAAATATTACTTACGTCGACTGATCAATTATAATATCATTTTTTTTTGTACGAATAATTCTAACTTCTGATAATATTTTTTTTTAATAAATACTAACAAGTATTATTGTTTTTCGAATCATTGCTTAATATTCATACGAGCTATGAATAATTGGCCAATTTGAGAACTCAATCAACCATCTACGTCCTTTAAATCACACATACACACAAAAAAATCATTTCTCACTTCAAAAAAAGAAAACCCAACGCTTTTTTATTCACAAACCTAACGTTCACTTCCTTATTACTTATTTATCCCTTTCATATTAATATCACATCCCGTCGCGCCATTCATGATACACCGTGCGATATTTAAATGACTCGCGCTCGGTGTACCCCCTATATTCGCGAGCATATGAATAATGCCATCATCCTTTATCTTAGACGGCTACTGTCACGGCCAGTTCCCGAGTGGGCTGTACGCGGACTCCGAGTGGGTTGGCACCGACTGTCGCGAACCACACGCGCTTGCGTTGGCCGCAAATATTTCATCGGCATCCAAATGGTTCAAGTTTCGGAGATTAGGAGCGAAAGGATTCTCTTTATATACCACTGCCGTGCGACCCTTTTTTTTTGGTCGATTCATCAAGTTGGGGACAGGAGGCCCCGAAGAATCGCTGACAATGCGGGGATAGACGTTAGGTGAGTTTGAAAATCTTTGGGTTATAAGATAATCCAAAAGGTTTTCTTGGTATTCCTTTTCTTCTTCTTTTAATCTGATTGATTTGCTTGGTTACTCTTGGAATCGGTTTAGATGGTAATAAGATGTTGTTATAGCAAATTCTGGATGACGGTCTTATAAAGCTTTAATAGACACGCTGTAATGTTTCGAGTTTTCGTATTGAATCATTCGTTACGTTAAGGTTCGATTTAGTTGCTCACTTTATAAAGAAAAACAAAGAAGCTTATAGTGTTTAATTTTATTATGCTCAATTTGTATATAATGTTATACCAATAAAATATACCATGTTATGTTATTGGTATAAAAGCTGAAAATTATCAATGTTTAAGAGAAGAAAGAAAAAAGAGAAACTAGACTACTAGAGTGGACTCATAATCGATGATGCTCTAGATAAAAAGCAGTTTACATTGGCTTTCAATGTCTAGAAATGCTAATCATGCATTATTGTTTTGAGAGTTTCTAATTTGATCTCACATTGATGACACGATGGAACTGCCAATTACAGCGACTTTCGTTCGACTGTTTAAAATTCTACTTTAAGGACAGGTCAATTCGAAAATTGTTTTAGAATTTGTCAAGACGCATGAGCTATACTTCAAAACTTATACAAATTTACTTTTTAGAAAAATAACGATAGCATTTTTATTGGATAATAAATATTTATTGAAACTAATTAATACATCAATTAATACATCAATTGAACTGGCAACATGGCCGGAAGCCTTAAAAAGTGCGGAAGTTGTACCTATTTACAAAGCAGGT
>JAYJLV010093223.1:0-12851 GCA_036873485.1 Torymus texanus | reverse complement strand
TCACTCTCTCTCTCTCTCTCTCTCTCTCTCTCTCTCTCTCTCTCTCTCTCTCTCTCTCTTTCTCTCTCTCTCTCTCTACCTCTGTATCGGCAGACAATATCGCGCCAGGGATTTTCCTACCGATTTTCCTTTGATTTTTCTCGACGCTGGAGGAGCGAAAAAAAGAGGAGGGCTAGAAGTCACATACGCCGATGCGCGCGCGCGCGCGCGCACGTCGATAAAAAGGAAGATAGACCACACACGCGAGAAAGATAAAAAGACCCCTCGATGTCGTTCGCTCGCTCGCTCGCGCGCGTGGGAAGCCTTTGTTATCCCGTGGAGTCACGCTTGCGCTCGCATGTACACACGGGCTTTTTATTCCCTGTTTGTTTTATTTTTTCTCCACTCCCCCTTCCATCCCCTCACGTGCGTTATTTCTCTCTCGCTCTCTCTCTATCTCTTTCTCTTCTACGCCCATTTTTTCACTCACTCGCTCGCTGTTCGCTCGATGTTCGGTTTCGCTAGCCGTGTGCTCACGCATACATATAGACAAGTTTGCGCGAACGCGAGCACTCTGGCTTTTTATTCCTCGGATTATTTTATTTTTCTGTATTTTTTCCACATTTTTAGTACTATACCTTTTCCCCAGCGCTCTTTTCCTCTTGTCCTTTTTTCGCGGTCTCTCTCTCTCTCTCTCTCTCTCTCTCTCACTCACTCACTCTCTATCTCGCTTACTTTTTTTTTATTCCACCAAGTTCAATCTCAAAAATTAAAATAATAAGCCTGCAGGCGGCTGGCGGTAGTGCGCGCTGACAAATCTGCGGATGGAACTCCGGTGAGAACTATGGCGAGCTCTCTTTCTCTTTCTCTCTCGGTCCCCGCGGCCATGAATGTTGTATTTTATTTCGTAACGGACGCGGATGGATGTGGCTGAATCAACGTGAGTTGCGCCATTGTTCCTAGAGGTATTTGACTTGGCCATTGTTAAATTCTTAACGGGTAATCGAATAAAAGGCAAGCGAATTACAGTGATGTCGTTTGTTTGCGTACGGGAATAACTCATTGATTATTGGAAATTACTGATTCGTTGGGTGTAAATTTCCGTAGTGTTACTTACCCATGAGTAATGGATTAACATAGAATTGAGAATTATACATTAATAATTACTGTGTTTGAAAATCATCTAGAAATGTGAAAATTTCAGTAACAATTAAATTATATTAAAATTTTTTTGTAAATGTTCTGAGAATAATTATTAAAACTTACAGTCACAAGAAATATACAATTCTTTAGAATAAAACTGAAATTAACAGCATATTTACTGTACAATATTACATCCTGGAAAATATTTTGAATTTTTAAAATTTTAACTTTCGCGTAATTACTTTCCCCACAAAGAACGTTTTAAAATTTTTTAAACGAACCTGAAAATATGTATAATATGCAAAATATCCCAGAGAACTCATTTCTATTTAATTATTTTTCATCCCCTGTAAAATTTCCAAGAAACTTTCTTATCGCATTCCACCTCGACTACAGTTGGAGTCCAAATTATTTGCCCACGAAAATCTCAGAATAGATTTCGTACGTAATTTCGCGGGCTGCGGCAAAACGAAATTGATCTCGTACG
This sequence comes from Torymus texanus, assembly GCA_036873485.1. NCBI lineage: Eukaryota > Metazoa > Arthropoda > Insecta > Hymenoptera > Torymidae > Torymus > Torymus texanus. Next base: position 11,242 of record JAYJLV010093223.1, on the reverse strand, counting down.
TAGGATTTTTCAAGTCAGTCAGGCTCTAGTGCGCGCGTCTTAAGCAAGCGGTCGCCTCTCCTTTAGACGCTGTACTACGACCGCAGCGCAACGAGGCCTGTGCGCCCACGAATAAAACGTCTGGCGCGCTCGAAAGAACGAAAGAGAGAGAGAGAGAGGGAGGGAGAGTAGCTCGTGACTTGAATTAAAATTCCTCCTCCTTCTTCTGGATAATACCGTTTTAAGGAGAAACCCCCCCTTCTTCTCTTCGAGCATGCAGCCGCACTATGCACGCCCAGCATATCCGCGCACGGCAATGGAGAAAGACCAAGAGGGAAAGAACGAAATAACTGGTGCGCGCGCATTCTGAAGTAAACAGAATCGTCGCACAGTGAACGCGACGGAAAATTTTGCTCTGGAGGCAGAGGGGCGAAAAAAAAATTCAGCTTTAGGTTTCCGATGCCTACCGCAGGGTAAAAAAAGAGACAGAAGAGAAGAGTGGAAAGAGAAAACGAGAGGGGCTCGGATGGAAAACGCGAAACGCTGAATTGGCGAATTTCACTTAACGTTCGAAGTTTCTAATTTCAAAGCCTCGAAATCGTCGATATTACAGATCGCGCGGTATACTGAATGTGCAGAATTGCGAGAAATAAAAAAGCCCGAAAACCGACAACAGAGGGGGAGTGGAAGAGACTGCGTCGCTCGACAAATATCAAGCCAGCGTTATCGACCAACGTTCGCTGAAAAAATTACTGCTGCGAGAGTACAAGAGGAAAAATAAAGTTCATTGTGAATAATTGACATACAGTTCTAAATATATTTGATCCTTCATTGTAGCAATATCCATGATTAGCACATGTTAAATTTAGACAGGTACTAACTCAATCTATGTTAACATCCATTATTTTATGAATTTATAACACTTCTTGTGCAAGAGTATCGACAATTGTAGAGCTTTCAATGAGAAGTGATAATAAAATAATCATACTGATGGAGCTATCTTGTAAACTTCTGATTCATATATGATCTCGTTATACGTATTAAAGAATATGATCTTTATGTTTCTGGTTGAATAAGATAAGATGTAAAATTGTAAATACATAACTAACATTAACTACTTAAACAAATCCCATTGAAACTCCTGATTACCTTAAATAGTCATTGACTGTCTTTCGGATGAAATCAAAAGCGACAGTTCGACAATAATTTATGCAAAACGAGTCGCCAGTTCGGTGCACAATCTGCACAAACGTAGGCTCATTACGAATTAAAACTTTATTACCACTTTCGGTTACGCCATCTCCTGGCACGCTTGAATTCCATCGCTGACCGACTACTATTGTTTGAGAAAGTATAGCGGATTTTATATCCCCGCGCGGCGTACACCTGGAAATGGCGATTACGCGGCTGTGAGCGTGGGAATGTCGCTCGTTCTTTCCTGTACGAGTTTCAATAAGGCAAATACGGTGTTTAAGTCATCAAATGGAAAATGCAATTTCTCCCGCATTAAAATATAATTCGTGTTTGCCAGGGCATATTGAAATGAGCCAGTTTGTCTGTACACGTTTTAACGGATATGAATTATTTGAACGTTTACGATTTATTATTATTTATAGCTTTTCATTTCGCGGAAAAATGTGCCACGATAAAATATTGATGTCACATTATCGATAGGTGAATGATTTGTCTGTTTTACTGATACTATATATTTTGATATTGTGGTGTTTAAATGACAGATACTTTGTAAAAGTTGTTTGTACTTGTTTATTTATCGGAAATTATTAGCAAACAAATTATAAAACTTATTTGTTAAAAATTTTTAATTGTAATGGCCAATAATTAATTAACATTACAGCCAGGTAATTATTTAACATCAAAGAATATAACTTACCAAAGCTTTAGAATTCTTTATTATTTTCAACTAACATCGGAATTGTATCCACTGGACGTAGAAACATGTAACAAGTATTTAAACGGTGTAACAAGTAGAAATATGAATATTACCAATATAAATCATCGCAGTTACTGAAATTTTGTTAGTTTTCACGTTTGGATAAGTTTATAAATATAACAAAAACAAACATCCCCGACATTCACATTGAAATTCGTTTGGACGAGGATCGATAATGCGTGTAAACTCGAACAAAAATATTTTCGATGTTCGGTCGAGGTACAAACTCACGCATACATACACACTGAGGCCAACCGTAAATTTTCGATGATCGACGATCTCTGCGGCACAAATAAACCACTGACAGTTCGCGATTCCGCAGCGTACAATGACGAAGAAAATAAAGCGATTGCAGAACGCGCCGCTGAAACCGTTTCGCAATTTGAATTCGTCGATCGGCGATAAATATTTTGCCGTTTTATTACCCACAAGTGCAAACTGTTAAAGTGAAAAAATTGAGGGAGCTTTTATCGCGAATGAATACAAACTATGTTCTACTGCGTAAAGCTGAATTATCCTAACGAATTTGTTTTTTCATTATTAAATAATTTCAATATGCACTTTCAATTTGTCAGTATTTATTTATATCAGAAATACGAGATTTTTTCTTTAAAATTAAAACACAAATGTATAGGCCACAGTTTTTAATTAAAAAAGCTCTTTATGGATTATATTGATGGATGTTTGCGTGTTGTAATAAAATTAAACAAAAACATAATAATAAACATGGGAAATGATGAAGTAAATATAGGAATAATAACAGAATTACTGTATGAATTTATCAAATCACGGTAGGAGAATTCAGTTTCATATTCTCTAATTCGGAAATCGCATTAACAATTGAACTTAAACAACCGTTCGAAATGTCACTTCCCAAACTGTCGCTACTAATCTGGCGGTTTATTATTAATATACAGCTAGATCTCCCTCAGTTGAGTGGATTATTGCTACGTCTAACCGTCGCTCAACTTGAAGCAGATGCTCATTAATATGATGGAACTTATCCCGCCGTTGATCTCCATGACGAGTTTCCCAGGCTGTGGTACCGCTGTAGTTCTAGTCTTATTAGCCAATTATTAAATAATTTCATCTCAAAAGTCAGATGAATTTTTTTTTAACTGACAAAACGTCCTTATAATATAATATAAATGATTTCGCAAAAAATTTTTAAATGAAATTTAAAAAATATTCCTTCAATTAAATAGAATGATATAATTTCCCTTGAAATTATAACAATCAATCTGCATATAATATTTCTCTTGAATTCGGAATTGTAGGTATTTAATTTCGAACAAAATCTTTTATTTAAAAGAAAAATGGAATTCTAACCATTTATTAAAAAAAAAAATGAAAGTTCAGCTTTAGTAAATAATAATAATTACAGGTCAGACAAACATCAATATTTTTCACTAAATAAACCATCTAAATCCAAATACAACTGATAATCACTTAATCACTAAAGTAATCATAAATTTCTGGATTATACATACGAAACCCTATGAGTTTCGAAAAAATATAGTTTTTAAACTGACAGTAATATTGCAAAAATCTACCGACGCCTCATTCGCATCGTGTTTAGATTTAAGACACGAAGTCGGCGTAGTAGCCGCGAAGCATCCCGCGAAGCGTGCGCTACGACCCCGTGAAATAAATACAAACCAGGAGTAAGAAGACGTGGGAGATAGAGCAAGAGAGAAGAGAGTGAGTGAGAGCACGGTAGCAAGGTAGGAGAGAGAAGTGCATAAGAAACCAACTGGGCGCTTTATTACCCCCCTCAACTGCAAGCAGCAACTCTGCCTCCCTAATTCCAGTCACGCGCGGCGAGTAATTTTCCGTTTAGCTCTCTCTCTCTCTCTCTCTCTCTCTCTCTCTCCTCTCCTCTCTCGCTCTACCTCTCTTTCTTTCAAGGACGTTTACCAACCGAGTACCGGTACAGGGTGGTTCTCCAGACCTTTGGGTAGCACGCTGATGGTCCATCATTCGATATCGAGGGACGGGAGGAGAGCATAGGAGCAAAGTACTCGTGTGGCACCTTCTTCTTCTTCTTCGTCCCTCTTCTTCTACTTTCTCGGCTACTCCCACTACTTCACGGGACTCGCCTGGGCTCTCGATCTCTCTGTATTCCCGACAGGAGTCAGAACACTCAATAATGTGCTTTGGAAAATTTCGTGACGGCACTGCCAACGACACGCGCAAGGGAAGAGAAAGAGCTATGCCGCGCGCGAAGCGTGAGCACAATTCACGTTATTGAGAAGTACGGCGGCGTTTTTTTTTTCGTTTTTTTTTCTCTGTTTCACTTTTTTTTTTACTCTCGTTTCGTTCATCGCGCTGTTTTGTTTTGTTTCGCGCGCGCGCACCGCCACCAGTGTGGTTGTATTTCAGCTCGTTTTTCTTTTTTTTTTTCGTTCGTTCGTTCGTCGGTGTAGGTTGTGAAGGCCGGGAGGTTCTTTTTAATAATAGCGCCAGCGTGGTAGTGCTCTGCAGGATGGAGTGGATGAGTTTTTTTTCTGGTTTAATATTTATTGTCGATTCGAGTAATGGGTCGCTATAAGCTTGATGGGCATGATTGCTGATGCTGTGCTGATTCAGCTGTTTGATATTTTCATAAAAAATTCACAGATATATAATAGCTGCGCGCATACGAACTATATATACCATAGTGTTTGAATTTTAATCTCAAAAATGAAAATCTTTATAAAAGCAGGGACGACGTTTAGCGATCTAAAAATTCTAGTATTAATATGAAAAGTTGAAACTCGATGCGGTATGGTTGTAATAAATTTTAATGCGAACTTGTAAGTTATTTATATTTACAATCCTTTGATTTTGTATATAAGTTTAATTATATCTTATCACTATTCTAAAATGGAGTGCAAATCAAATTGAACAATGTGAATTAGAATTTAATATTATTTAGATTGGAGTCATGATTGAGAAATAAAATTTTCAAATATTGATTCAGAACAGAAATAAAATATCAAATCGATAAATCGATTAAAATTTTCTGTTCTAGTTTTAACCGGAAATGCGTAAAGTATTCTTGATGTAATAATAAGTACAATTTTCGTTTGGTAAACTAAAGAAACTATAAGCTAAGACACCAAAAAATCGATAAATTTCTCAATCATTCTACCATTCTACATCTTAATTTCAACGAAACAGAATTTACATGATAATTGTATGGATAGTAAGAACAGTACCAAGATTGTTGGAATATCGATGAAATTTATCATATACAATTGTCCCTGAAGCGTAAAATAATTATGCGGATGAAAAATTAATTGTGCATTCGTATACGTCAGCGAATCAGCATACATCTCTTTCTTTCATGAGAGAACAAAAATATCGGTCTGTGTGCACGGAATCGAGTTTCTTCATCGTTCATGTAAAAATAGTAAAAAAAAAATATATGCAGTAAAACGATAATAGTATAATAATTGCGTATTGATTAATTGAACGCTAAAATAACTTTATATGTCTAATCTTCTGAATACGTTGAGTCATTTATTAATATTGAACAAAATTTCAAATTTCTCATTTATACATTAAACATTAAATTTTCATAGTATTACTTAAATACAATAGAATATAAACTGAATTTTATTAATAATTATGTCATAGATTATAACATCGTTTAAACTTTCAGTTTAATAAAATTCTCATTTTGTAAAATGGAAAATTCTGCAAAATTTCTCATACAAAAGTTTATTAATTATTAAAATTTATAACAATTTTTGAAAATTGAACGGAAGGCAATTTCACGAAATGGACGTGAAATAAAAATGACCCCTCACAGGTTTTCTAGGAATTTTCAAGCGTATTTTGGGCATCCGAGCGAGGTTTGATTGAGATATCCCAAGTGGTTTGCGAATCGCCGTGGGACGAACAGACATGTATACGCGTAAGCACGCACCTACATACATCCACACATAGAAACACGTATATGGGGCGGGTGTATTTGGTCTCGAAACCGTAATCCAATAAGGGAGCGGGGGATGTAGGGAATAGACAAATAGTAAATACGAGGACTGGTAAGGGGCAAAGAAAAAAGGGAAAAGAGAGACGCCACCACCTTCGGGTAATTCGCACGTTGTTCGAGTATCCTGACTCCCGGAAGAATTGTAAAGAGCTGTTTTAGGGTCTCGAAATCACTACAACGCGGCTAGCAGGTATACCCGAGAGTCTTATAAAAATTCCCACTTTTCTTCATAAAAGCAGGAATGAGCGTATCAGCTTTTAGTTTGTCAAAGACATAAGTCTGTGTTAAAAAAATAATATTTTTGAAAAAATGTTTGAAATTGATAATCATAGAATTATTGCTAACTAGATCCAATTACTCTATGTTTTATTCTACTATTTCTGGTATCGAAAAATCAAGACCAATATTTGTAATTTCATATTTCAATTGGCTCTTCTTTAACATATACAGATGGTCTAATCTCAATTCCTCAAATAATGATATCTCTTCTATTAACTATTATTTTGCAACTATTCATCTTACGGAAACATCAATAGCGAATAGCGGTAGCTAAATCTCAACCTCTATCTCATTAAAAAATATTGTTTCCCTCGAAAATTATAAGCAATCAAAAATAGCGTTAACACAAAACTGTTTAAACAATACAGCTTCACTTTCTTCGAAAAGAATAGTAAACTAGTCATACAGAAAATCGTCTTTCTAAAAACCAATTTAATTAAGTAGAATGAAAGAAAAATGGCCTATTACCCATTCAAACTCTACTACTATTCACTTCCTAAAGAACGCTGAAATTAGATAGTACATTCACGTAAAAGACGCGTACAAAGAAAACCAGTCTCATTACTGAATGTACGCTGCTCCTCTCCAAGCTCTCTCAGTAAATCGATATTCAAGAAAATTCCATCTCCGTTAGCTCTCTTACATTCGCTAAAAAAAAAGGTAGCAACCTTCAGCAGTCGTTGTGTACTTTTTCAAACGACAACGTCCCACACGCATGATGAAAATAGCACAACCAAGGGAGGTATACTTGCACTTCTGTCCCTCCTCGGTGCGCCCTTTCCACTTGGGATGAGTAATGAACTTGATACGATGCGCAAGGCGCCAGCGAGACGATAAACTGCGGGCGTGTGCAGCACGGCGTTGCGGGGACGCGATACAAACCTAAAGCGCACATCTCCCCTGGCCCGGGCTGTTTGTAGCGGTCGCGCGCGTGTAGTATCGGCGTACGGCCGACGCGATAACCACTTCCCCTTCCTCCGTCTACTGCTGTATATACGCGCGTACGTCACTCAAGTGCCTTGTGTACGCGTCGAGCCCTTTTTTTTGTTACTTGTATATAGGGCTGAAGTGTACGCGTGTTTTCGCGGTATTTTGTTTGCTCCTTTTTTTCGTGTGTATATATACCGAGGGGTCGGCTTGCCAAGAGGGGGGAGAGAGCGAACGGTTGTGCGTGCGTAAGACGGCGGGGGTAGGGAAAGATAAAACGTTATTTTTGAATATGCAACCGTGCGTATACGCGCTGGGAAAGATTAGTCACGTATACTCTTGTGGAAAGCGCCGAATTCGCCTAGAGTTTTTTTCTCTCTCGCTCTGTCGCTCCCTGCGCTCCACGAAGTGACACATGTGAAATGTGATATCGAGATTGGGATATATCGGTCGGGACAGAATATGAAATGCGGTGTGCTTTACATCAAGCAGAGCTGTTTTTGTATTTTTGCAAGAGGACGAGTATTTTTACATCCTATAAAACATATATATGTACGTCGTACGTATACGTCATGTCTATATAAAGTCGTACGTATTCATGTCTATATGAAGATACATAAAATATTCTCACATTTCATCAATAGGAAAAATATTTCGATTTTGTTTAAAATAATGAATATTTTGTTACCTCGTATTGAAGAATCTTTTTTTTTATTGAAAATTTTTTATAAAATAAGTAAATCGAAAATGATGAATGTCGAAAAGTTTTTTGTCATTTATATTATATAACATTGCATTTTTAGAAGCAGAGTGTGTTAAAAAGTTCATAAATAATATTTTTATCCATAAATTAATACAAACAAAACAAATGTAAAACTTTATTTTCGATTCAAATATTTATGTAGTTTTAATATTTACTTTTAACTTTGGCAAACGACAAAATTATTATGGATACGAATTTTTCGTAAAAAATTTAATATTACCATACTATTTTATTAATAAATAAAAAGGCTCTCAACTTAATGAAATTTTAGTTAAGAGCCTACAAAAAATTCATGTTACGTACAAAATATTATGACAAAATGGACGCATGTTATTTATTTTCTATATATAGATGTAGAAGATAATAACTTTAGCTGTTTCTTTCATTATTTATCTATCAGAAAAATATTTGGCCATAATCGTGATTCGTTCAGAGGGTGAAGTTACCCCAAAATGTATCCCAAATGTATGTTGAATTATTTGCTAAGTAAACGTCAATATATTGTTATGAGCTTATTTTCGTAAATCATAAATACTATCGAAGAATTAATAACTAACTTGGAGAAGGTCAGACTTATATATTACGGATTTGTCTCAAACTGTAGGATATGTTTTTAGACGTAGAAATATGAAGAAAACTGTGATCTTAACACTCGAGAAAACTTAAGTTATGAAGACTTTTATCATTATTTTGAAAAAAAACTTCAAAACAATTACCATGAAATATTAAAAATTTTGAATATCATTTTCAGAAGAAAAAAACCGCTTTAATTTGCTGATTCCTTTAATTAATTATGATGATTGAAATCTCGCTTTTATAATGATTGAACATTTGCTGTAAGACTGTGGGAAAACAATCATATATGCAGCAATGACGAGAAAAGTCAATTGACAATTACAGTAATTTTTTAATAATACAAATTACTAGAAAATTTTTTTAGGATATATATGTGTGTGTGTATATTATAATACTCTTTCGAATGCCTCCCATCCGATTCAGATACATAGAGCCGTTCTCGAGAAATTACGATTTGAAAAAAAGGCTAAAAAAATTTTAACCTCAAATATCTCTGAAATTTATGGAATATTGATTTTGTGCAAAAAAAACGGCCAAGAGCTATCTATAATCTACCTCTACAAGGAATTTTGAAGAGATTAAAACAATTTTATTCCTGTAATCGTTGAATATACAAAACTCATTTTTTCAATTTTTACGTTTTTGTTAATAACGAAAGTACTGTGATATCTAAAAATTTTTTTTTTTAGAAAATATAGTTATTTCAATTCTTTTTTGAATGCTACCCATCCAATTAAAATATCTCGATACTATCATTAAAAAAAAGCAAAAATAAATTTTGAGAAAATCGAAAATTCGAAATAAAACAAAAACGCATCGGCCCAATCGAAAAACGGATTTTTGCCATCACACAAAAAAAAGATAAAAAAAGTTAGACCTGTCCGGTTAAAATTTACCGAGTAGAAGCTGAGATTCAGGCATACACACACACACACACACACACACATACATCCATACAGACATTTTTCAAAAACCATGTATTTTGATTCTTAACACCTCGGAAAACAATTATAACATGTTCTTACAAAAATTCAAAAAATTACGAAACTTTTTTGTTTTCTTTTCACAAAATTAAAAAATATTGATTCCTTCTGCATTTATAAAAGTTTAAAGTTGAGCAACAAATACACACCAAAACAGTAAATTTTCGTTGCTCAACTTTAAATTTTTATAAATTTTGATGGAATCTATATTTTTCCCTAATTTTATTTTCTCTTGTGAGAATAATATTCAAGATTTTCCAAGATTAAATGGTTTACCCTTTCTAAAAAGGGTTTTTTTTCAATTGTCTTTCAAATTAAAAGTAAAAAATGTTTATAATTTGAGTTTTTTTCAAGTATTAGAGTCTAATATTGTAGCTATCCTCATATTCCTACATCCAAAAATATATTCCAAAGTTTAACGCAAATTCGTGATCCGAAAGTCTGACCCTCTCTCAGTACAATAAAATTTTTAATAGAAAATAAATATTATTCTTTGATATATTACTTAATTTTCATGTAATTATGCAATTTCCAGTCTAGCGCTATAATTACACAGCACTTATATTCCTCAACAATTCGCTGTCCGTGATATTTTCCAGCATCTAAACGTGAACATCTCACTTTAATTGGAGTCGTGACGACGGTTACATTTTAATACCGACGCTCTTTTTCCCCTCCCCACAAAAACCGTGTACACCCGCGGCGGCGGCGGCAGCAGCACCTCTCAAATTAGCTTCATTCGCAAACACGACGTGGCAGCGCGACGCGCCGGCCCGTGGATTAATTTTGAAAACTAGCGGCATGCCCTCGCTTGCGACCAACAAAAAGCGACCCCGAAAAAACGAAATCGCATTAGCCCTCCTTCCACCTCGTACCGGCGAGATATTAGTTAAGATTTGCGGAAGCTCACCAACCTCAAACATTACACATACCTTTTGTCCAGGAGATGATTCTCACGACACTATGCTATATTCGTTTGCTGCTGCAGATACACGCGGAGCGGCTGACGAGGGCGTCGCTTTGTTTCCGTTTTGCTGTGAAAGCGCGCCACTATTACCGACGAGGAGTGGAGGAAAGGGACGAAAAGAGCCAGAGGGACAGAGATAAATAGAGAGAGAGAGAGAGAGAGAGGGAGGGAGCTGGTGAGAGCGTCAAGAAGGAAACCGCGACACTTCGCAGGGATGTAACGAATGTTGGGAATCGCTGCTGCTTTCACGGCTCGCGATGAATACCTCAATCAAAGTATAGCGAGGGGGAGACTGAAGAGCAGATGCGAGAGAGTGAATGTAATTCAAGAACGGCTGGCGCTTTCGTGTGCGTGTGCCTATGTGTCTGAATGGTTGTATATGTGCATGTATGTCGGTGTATTACATACATTGCCCGAGTCAGACTTGATTGTTTTTGAGGCTCATTGTTGCCGACGAGGGTTGACTTGCGTTTACGCGTTTACATTGATCACTGGTACCGCGTTACAGCTCAATGTAATCGCTCAGTATTGGGCTGTTGACCATAAATATAAATATTGTGAAGCATCTACTTAATTGTTTTAATCTATTAGATCTGTGATTTTTAGGTGACAAGAGATTTGAGTTCAATTCTCTTTTTCAGCACTTTTCCACTATCTTCAATGCAAGATGATATCGCATTCAATAATATTCTCAACCCCTTCATTCAAGTATATCGTTTTAACCCTTTACGGCGCGGTAGTAAGTATACTTACTACCTAATCTAAATCGGGATTTTGTGTATATAGCGCTTAAAATTAAAGTTTTACATGGGGTTTTTTTGCTTTTTTAGCTGTCTGA
>JAYJLV010093202.1:0-12854 GCA_036873485.1 Torymus texanus | reverse complement strand
TTATTGATAATTCAGAGAGTTTTACATGTATTCTATTTTTGTAAACATACAAAATAAAAAGCTATTCTATTCTATTATATTCTATTCTCTCGTTCTCTTTCTTTCCAAGGGTCCTACTTCCGTTCTATCTCTTTCTGACCTCTTCTCGATGCATTACCTCCGTTTTTATATCTTCGCCCAGGGATTCCTGACTGGGGGATTATTTCCCCTCAACTGTTCATGTCTTCTCCCCCTAATATGACGTTGGATCCTCGTGCCGATGATTCAGTACCTCGTGGATTCATTGTTGGCTGTTCTGCTGACTTGTAATAATTATTACCATGCGCCTTCGACACTCATGTTTCGCTGACGTCCCGTACGTTGCTACCGCGGAATTCATGCCGGGCTGCGTGCCTTCATTCTTCGGATTTATGCATTACTCATTATCACATATTTACGGGTTCTCGATCGTACTCGTTTGCTCGCGGGGGCTTTCATTCGTAACACTTAAAAGATGGATAACAAATTTATTAGTTGAAACGAAATGCATTTTTTGGGAATCAGTCTCCATCAAAAACAAGTTCTGAAAATAATACATCTGTCTAATAAGATAGTGATTTCAATTTAACGTCTTTTGAATTTGCTTTTTATTGCACTAGCTGAGTGTAGGCTAAGCAATCACTATTTTGACTATAACGTTGTTAAAGTATAGTACTACCTTAAGTGAAAATGCCATATTCTTATTTCAACTTAAAAAGAAAAAAAGAGCTGTTAACATTTTAATTACAGCTGTGCAAATTTTTTCATTTCTTTTTCTCGAATCTCAGCTAACGACCTTCCTACAATCCAAAATCTCACCTATCACTGCCTAACAAAGCGTACCAGTCTACGCCTACCGTCCCAAACGCCAGATTCGCCGTATTTAGAAGGCCGTATAATAACAGCCGTGAACAAAATACAATGCGATAGCCATACGGAGAGTCTTGCACGCGGCTTATATACAAAGGAAAACAAGCGGCGACAGACGTCGCGAACGAGACAGACGCGAATTTCGCGCCTGCGCGCGCTCACATTCGGTGCGTTGCAATATGTCATTCCTTCGAGAAGCAAGCGAGAACACCCCGCGAACCGCGCGCTACTATACACTCGCTCTCGCCTTCTTCTTCCTTCTTTTTTTTTCGGCAAACCGACCGCACACGGGGCGCGAACACGCCCAGCCGACACTTGCTTCCGATATGCTTCCTTCCCCTTTATATGCATATACGCGCGTCTTTTCTTCCCTTTTCCTGGTTGCTGCTGCTGCTGCTACTGCTGCTACTGGCGCTCTTTAAACAGTCAAAGGGTTAAGGGTGTCGTTGAACCTGAACGTGTATTACGCGGCATCTTGAGTGCGCACGACCCCGCGTATGTATGTATGTATGTATGTAATACACGCGAGCTTCCGCGTTCAGTGCGCGCGCGGTGCTCATTGTTCGACGTTGGCAGCTGGACGAGTTCGTTGTACGCGTGCCGCCGCTTCTTATTATCTTGTAATGTGCGGAGAGATGCGTGCTGTGCGGTGGTTGAATCCAAGTGGTGTGGTCGGATTATACTGGGTGCGTATATGTCTGTATGTATATATAGATATATATGTATTATACGTTGACATTGACCTTTGCACCTGGGGTGTGAGAGAACATAGTGCCACAAAATCGTATGTGACATGTGTTGGACGTGTGACAGGAAATTATGTGTTGGGACAGTAGGGCCGAGATGCAATTGCAGGTAAACAATTTGTGAATTCGCCAAAAGTTACGGTGCTTCATTGTATTTATATCGTATCATTTTGGTAGTATTGTTTGTTCTATTACTCGATGAAGAAGAAGAAGAAGAAGTAGAAAATGAAATAAAAATGAAAGAAAATGAGAGAAATACGTTGAATAATGTTATTGTATAAAGCTAACAATCTTTTATTCTATAAAATTAAAACACCCAATATTTTCGGTAAAACCTGTTATAAAATTATGTACTATAAGCTGGACCTCGTCTTTAGAGATTTGAAAAGATTGTGACAACTCTTGTACGAGTGGAACAACTGCACATTTAGAATTGGCATGACCTTATGCTGTCTTCACTTATTTCCTGAACTAAAAAGTGGGTCACAAAGTCGTCGTACTGGGACATTAGAATCGTATTAAAACAAGCCACACATATGGTGTCTTAGTGTAGGGGCTGTTAGGGTAACAAAACCGCATAGACACATTTGGCGGTTTTTGATGGTTGCGTAGGTAGGCACAAAACAAAATTTAATAAGGTCTCAGACTAAAATTCGGTTTTAATATTTATGTACAGTAAAATGAGGTTGAACCAGCACCTTTGGGTAAAACTGAATTGATTTTTTAGTGACTTTTACAAACACGACATTTTTATTGATTTTTTAATGCAGTTTAAAAGCATTAATGAATGTGTAGAAAAATTAGCTATATCTTGTGTGATTCGTTAAACTTTAACGATAATTTAACGAAGGTATTCGCTTCGCCTCATTTTACGGTACTTTACAATACAATATTTTTTATTTAAAAAGATAATGTAACATTCAGTTTTATAATTTAAAAAAGCGCTTTACAAAGTCTACGTTAATTTGTACATATAAAAGTACTTCGAATTGCAATTGCTTATAGAACTACCTCTAGACGAATCAGAATTAATCAACGCCTCTTCTACAAACAAAACGCGCATAGAAATCGCACACTATACTGAAACAACCGACATCCCTTCACTCGCCCTTACCGCAGAGAAAAGAAAAACGACTTTAAAGAATGCTTTTAAAACTCTCAGACTGCAGCTCGAGATCGATGCGAGGCGCTGCCTTTGCCGTCACTGCACGTGCACATGCGTGTCTCGCGAAGGGATGGTGTATCATTCAAGGGTGGCTACCTTGTAACTTTAATAATTCATTTAATAAAAACCCCTCCCCAACTCTGCCATTCCCGGAACTTCCTTTTAATGCACGACTCTGCGCAGCTCTGCTTTATGGTGCGAAAACGCGAGAGCGCGTGTGCACGTGTATCGCGGGATATTTATTTTAATGCAAAGAGAGAGAGAGAAAGAGAGAGAGAGAGAAAGAGTCTTGCTTAATTGCCAGGTTCGTGCGCTCTCTGCCTTCCATAAGGTTTGCATTGTGAAAACGGTTGAGAAAAGACTTGTGGTTTTATTGGTCTGGCAAACGCTTGGTGTGTTTATATACTCGCGCCGGTCTTTCACATTCGGATATAAATATATAGATATATGTTTTGCGATTCCTTGTTTTCTCAATATGAAATTGTCCGACTTGATTAGAGAGGAAGTTTTTGAAAATGTTGAAGCTGATATTATAGCTTTTGTTTACTTATTGATAATCTGATGCTTTTCGTTATTCTTGTTCCATTTCAAATAGCTATAATCACAAATGATGTACTTGATACTCGGTCAATGTTAGCAGTTTTCTGAAATATTCAGAAAATATTACAGAATATGGTCATGATCTAATTGATGACATTATTGTTAGATACACAAGTATAAATTATCAAAAGTTCTATGAAGTATAATAAAATAAGCAGGGGAATAAGTGTGCAAACTGATGCATCATTAAACAGGAATTCGAGATTAGAATTGATCCATCGCGTCAGAATTTTGAGGTAATTGGAGTATAAAATTTTTGAAATATCGATCAAAGATTGAAAATTTCTTGTATCATTTGAACTTCATTTTGAAATAGAATTTATACATTTTGATTCCGAAAATTATGCAACTTTCAAAACTTTTCACGTTTTCATCTCGGTAAAAAGGTCGTTAAAAAATGATTTAAAACGGGTCGCAATGGTACGTAATGCCAATATTATTTTTTGATGGTTTTGCAATTACTGATAGTATTATTGTTATGTATATATAATCGAATTTGATCATACTTGTGGCACTGTCCGCACTGTCATCGCGATAAAAATTGTGCTATAATTATTTCTTGCACCCACACCGTTAAGCTTTCTCAACAATGTAACGAATAAGATTCAACTTTAATTTGCATTATTGATAGTCTAGTCACCAGTATAACATTCAACTTTTTTCTTTTTCAGAACTATTCATTTTACTGTACAAATTCCTGATCCTCCAGAACAATTCGAACCAAACGCCGACCTCCATCAATATATAATCCTATACACATTAAGTCACCGGATTAAATCATTGTTCACTTTAAAAATCCACTCTATATGCTCATCAGCCACATAAACACGTACGGGGACATTACTCAGCGCATCTAAATCGACTTCCCCGCCAATAAATCGGCGTTTCCCAAAAAAAAAAAAAAAAACACAAAAAACACTCCCTAACACCAGCTAATCTCAGCGCTCTCGCACACACGATCCACTACTGCTGGCAAGCGCACTGCGCCGCTACATAGCAACTGCGCACTGATGAATGCCCAAAGATATAATCAGTCGCAAACGCGCAATCCAGCGCGAGAGTAGCGAGGAGGGGTCGACAAATAGCTTTGGCGCGAGCGAGCGAACGCTAAACTCTCTCGCGAAAATAATAACGGCGAAGCGTGCGCGTTCAGCGAACTATGCACAACAACCGATTCCTAAATCCCCGCGTGACAAAGCTTCCGAGGCTTAAACGCCCTCGTGTCGTGCAATGCAGACGCATATAGGCACGGCTAGGGTTCTATGTATATATGTATATGTATGTAGCGCATCGCGCCAGTGCATCATAGCGCACCATCTGCTCGATAATGACTCCCATTACCGCGCGCGAGCGCGCACGGGACTTTCCGTGAATTATCGGCGCATTTTCTCGCGCAGGTATATAGTGGTGGTAGTGCTGCTGCTGATGGTGCTATATAGTTGCGCGTGGCCCTCGGCATGGCTCGAAGTGATGCAATGGGAGAGAGGTGCTGCAGTCTATATACGTATAAGGGTATGTTGTTTTCTGCAACTGTGCACGTGACTACGAAGATTTTTTTTGGTTGGGATGCTTGGACATTTTTATAGACGAGGTGATAGTGTAGTATGTGGATGTATAGTGTGTCTTGAATCGTTCAAATACACGTTTATTTTTTTTTTTATTAATGTAGTATATAGAGACATTTGTCTTATATTTATCTTAAAAATGTTTGATTTTTTATTTAACTTTTTCGTCATTGAATTCTGAATGAATTTAACTTTAGGTAATTTGGTAAAAATATACGTATAGTAATTATCCATATCATTTTAATTCCTTTAGTTCGAATATTGAGTGAATTTTAAAGCGCGTTAGATGGGTTTAAAAGGTAATTTGACATTGAAATCAAGTAAAATATCGCAAAAGTCTACGATTTTTAATAAAGAAATATTAAAAGTAATATTTTTGTTTCATATTGATAACGTGGGTTTTACTGATTACTCCAAAATTTAATTTTATGTCAGATAAAAATAATTAAAAAGTTCAAATAAAGGTATCATATAATATAACACGATACGCTCATTACTGTACTTGATACTGTTGCAAACCATGAATAATTTCAGTTGTTATTAAACTTTCAAATTCATTGAAAAATTAAAGGAATATCTTAAAACTTCATCCCTTGGAATAACTTCTCGACAATGGCCTCAGGGCAATGTTAATGAACTGTCAATGAACTTGCGAACCACCCACAAGTGGCTTTAAAGTAAGAGAAACATATTTGTGGCTAAGAGTATGGTCTTCCGTAAGAAAAAAGAGGAAGTATTTGCTGTAAAGAGAAACTTTTGTACATTTTTTTCGTTTTCGGTTGTTCCGCAAAATTTGAAACACCGTTAGGTCAACCAACTGGTTACTTCCTTTACTTTTCGTTAACGATATCATTGTCTGCAAGTCCTGAAGAATTTTGAATCACATACACATACACATATTGCAAAAACTTATTACTTTTTTTTCTTTACAAATAACTATAGTTTTACTATAAAGAATCTTACAATTGCACCATTCTTCATTGTTAGGTTTCATTCAATTTCCAAATATTCCGAGGCTAAATAAAGACAAGTTTGACAGTTCAAAATTCATTCACTTACTCGTTTTGGAGCGCGGTTCCCGAGGTCCATCGACGGTGACCTTAATTGCTCTAGTGTATGTTGCTACTTGCGGTGGCGTCGTTGAAACCGTTATCGTGATGCTGAAGCTTTTACCTGAGAGCAAACAGTAGAAAATGTTTTGATTAGTTACTACAGCTGGTATGGAACAATGTTTCTTCAAAGCTTATTTAATGTTACAATGTTTATTAACATCGCGACCATGTAATTGCTTGATTAAATATAATATGTTAATCTTTCTTATGTAAGAAAAAACAACATGAGTTATGCTCTTGGTGTTCTTTTTTTTTACAATAATGTATATAAACCTGAACATTTTGTACCAACGTGAACATAATTACCATAACTGCTGATACTCATGAATAGTCGACTAATTACATTACGCAGGAAAAATCGTCTGCGGTAAATAATTGAATAATTGAAGCATAAATTTAACGACGCAAGCGAGTCTTCTTACAGCGAGAAAATACACCCAATATAACCGTGGCGGTAATTAAAAACTACATATGTATATATATGTATATGCACATTCGTGTGGCTATTTAATTTCAGCTCCTCGAGTCGAAAACTACACAATGCAGAGAGAAGACGCAGCGAGTGTCGGTGCAAAAAGGGACGAACACGGGCATAGAAAAAGGGTGGAGCGCGCGCGCACATGCGTTGGACCGTGTGCGTATATCACGTGAGACGAAGGTATATTAATTCCCTCTCCATAAACGTCCGTCGAGGAGATTGACTACGAGGCTCTTAAACAGCGGCCGACACCGCCGCGTTGCTAATGTGCATTCGGCAATATTCGCTCGCGCGAAAGGTTCTTCTTCCCAAGCAGCTTCTCTTTTGTGACCGCCAAGGTGTGAGGCTGCGCTCACAATGTCGCTGGCGTGCCTTTGTGGCTCGGTCTATTCGTAGTGGTTCGGAATTTTTGATGCGCTGATTTTGGGAAGATGTCGGTAGAGGATAATACAGGGTTGAGGAGATACTAATTCGTATATGAGGTGTTGAGCGTGATTTAGTATACAAAGTTTTGGTTACAGGAATACGTTTGTAATTCTTTTGGTTGGTGCAGTTTTTTGTGAAGTCTATTTGACGAATGATTTTTGATGTTCGTAATGTTAGATTGATACTTTAGAATTATCAAAAAGACTATTTTAAGGTAGTTTTTGCTCTATTGTATTTGACAAAAAAAATTAACTTAAAGATGAGATTAAAGAAGTGTCGCACTGTACTTTGCTATATATTAAAACTGTTTTATCGGTGGGACAGGTAAAAATAATTAATATGAAAAAATAATAGTGATTTGCGTCTTGAACAAATTCAACTGCTCAGCGTAATCCTGTATCTATCATCGTTCTACAAAGTTTAGAGGCAAAAAAGGAACGGCACTTTAGTTGGTTTCCAAAACGAAAATTAATGAAATTTCGTTGCAAATAAGACTAGTATATTCTCTTAAAAATATAAGACTGCATTCAAAATTCGTATATTGAAAAGAAATGAATCTTAGTTTTTACATTATAAGAAAATCAAATAAGTTCTTTCACCAAAAATTATGGTATTGTGTATATGCTTTGACTGGTTGGCGCAGCGAAAGAAACACTATGAATTAGCACTACTACCGTTTACTTTCTCGCATCTAACATAATAAGTTTTAATATACAGCAAGAGAAAACGATGTAAAAAAATGATAAAAATACATTATATAAAATCTAACATTGTTCGGTAACTTTATGGTAATAATTTTTAAAATAAAAAATCCACGCATTTTATTACAGTCTACACTATCAAATAATTTATAGTATTATGTACAACATTTCTAATAATAGCTAGTCAATATTTTTTGTTTCTTTTTTATTTGGTAATGAATTTGATAATTTTTGTGATGATATTGTGCAAGGTACTCTATACTATAACTAGTGTTATATAGCACATGGTATGACAACATTCTTTTTATACAATAAAATATTTTTCATTTTATATATACTGAGGTTATGCATTATCTCGAACATTCTTTTACCCAAATAATATTTGTCATCCAAACTGAGAATTAATATTGACACTGATAAAAGTATCACAACAACCCCAAGTCCTGAACTTCAATCCCACAAACGTCTACATAGTTAAACCTAATTCCAACCGTATTTTAAGCATCCACAATTACAGATATCAGTCGAGGAACCCACAAAGATTCAAACGTCGCGCTTTTTATCGTGTAGCCTTTAACACACCTAAGACGTCGAAGACTAGGAGACATTTAGGATGCACGGGGGGAGATCCCTCGGCCCGCTAAATTTATTAACTGCCGTAAACGACGACAACGGGGCGCATGAGCGCGTGGCGGCCATTTAGCCGAGACAGTTTTACGATATTCATTATCTCGCCTCGACGTGTATAAGCGCTTCCTCTCTCTCTCTCTCTCTCTCGCTCTTCTCCTCGCTTGCCAAGCGATTACTTGTCTTTCGCTCGTGCGCTCTCTCGCTTTGATTTTTCAAAGGGTGGCGATTGCGATTTTTAGTGGCGCGGCTCAGCGCTAATGCAATCCTCGAGCATTTTATTTGCGTTATACGAGCGAAGGTGTGCGCGTGAAGCCGTTCGTTCTGCAAGCGTATATACATTGTTTCCGTGGGAGGTATTTAATTTTATTATTGCGTTAAAGTGTCCAGAGAGAGATATTTATGGGTGCTTCTGTTCGAAACTGGTCGAGTTGTATTAATGGATTTGAAAGAGTATTAAGCATCTTTTGTATGATTTTGCCTATTGGAGAGTTTTGTTTTTCTTTTTCGTATAATATGTTTTACTAAAAAGAAAACGATACTATTTCAGCGGTATGCTTCTGAAAAGACGTTGAAGAAGATGAGAATTTTGGCATTCTATATATTGGCAGTACTAAAGAACCAGAAGTATTTTTGGAGTATATATCGAAGTTTACTCTACTAAGTAGTTTTAATAATAATTATTGCACTCTAATAAAATAAAATAATAAAATTGTCTAGAGGAAATAATTCTCATACCACAATAAAATTAGTTTCAAATAATAAGAATAAATAAACTATAAATTAAATTAAAAAAACTATTGTAGATAAGTATTGTAGAATATTTTTTACCGTGATACTAATAAGTATAAATAAAATAAATAATATATTATATCATAAGTCTATTTTTTCAGTTTCCGTAACCAACTATATTTCAGGTATATCTACTTCCACCCAAATAATCATCAAAAACTATACGGACCAAAGGTATATATATATACAACCGCTAATCTACTTCTGTATCTCCGACTGCACTCTCTTAAACACTCCCTGACAAGCAAATCCTTCTCCACCAGCCGTGCACCTACCCACCTACACCTACTCACAAGCATATATCCCACACCATACACTACGTACATACATATACATATATATACATCAGTGAAACTTCATTCGGTGCTCTGGCACCACCCCCTTCGTCTTGCGAAACACGGTTACGCGCGTGATCGTGTGCGATCATCGTCATGATCATCGTCATCGTCGCCGTCGTATATGTATCTCTCCTCCGTTGCGTTCACTTCTCTCTCTCCCTCTCTCTCTCTCTCTCTCTCTTCCACCGGTCCCGACAACGGCGCGGTGCATCGTTGATGCGCTACACGTACACACGGTGGCCCCGATTTTGCGCGTCGCTGTCCTCTGTCTCTGCAGATGACCGTTCCCATCATCGAGTATTAACCGCAGCTCCGGCGGCAGCGACGACGCGCGGCCAGCGCGCCAGCATTATTAGCCCTCCTCCTCTCCCTCTCCCTCTCTCTCTCTCTCTGCCACTCTTACCGGTCGCTGTACTCTCTCTCTCTCTCTCACTCACTCGCTTACTATATATAGCTAGCTCTCTGCGAACGCGCCACCCTCTTCAACTGTGCGAGCGCGCGCGCGCGCGGATGGCCGTCCACCCCCCCTCGGCCGAAACACATCGCTAGTGTAGTGTATGTGTCTATGTGTGCATGTCGCGTCGTCTATAGTACGTGCTACGTTGAGTATATATATATGTGTGTGCAAAGGGGATGAGTGAGTGTATATATAGGTGTATAAGGGTGAGGCTTTTTATTCACGGTTTGGAAACGCTTTATCGTGGGAGCTTTAGAAAGTTTGTCAATGAAGTGGCGAATATGTCGAGTTTTAAGTGAAATTGATAAGGTTTGGATGGGGAAGGATGACATCGCGGCCGTTGGGAACTGAACTCAATTGAGCGGCTTAACTCGTGAAAGCTGCGGTGCACGTGTTTGTCGACAGATGCTAAATGTAACAGCTTAATCTGCCGTCGTGTCTATGTGGAGCCTGATCAAGTTGCTGTCTTATCTCGAATCCATATTCTAATTAGCTTCTGTAATTAAG
Source organism: Torymus texanus (assembly GCA_036873485.1). Lineage (NCBI taxonomy): Eukaryota > Metazoa > Arthropoda > Insecta > Hymenoptera > Torymidae > Torymus > Torymus texanus. The sequence goes on along the minus strand of JAYJLV010093202.1, from coordinate 2,452 downwards.
TTCGCTATTTTAATATTAGCAGGAAGAACAAATTCATCTGAGATATATAAAGAAATATATTCTTATTGAGAAAGCAATAAATTTTGTTAGAAATATTTATTTGTTCGTTAACATTTCTTTATTTTGTAGGTTTTAAAAGAAAAGTTTGGCTAGTTCTTCATAAAATTTGTATTACTTAATTTTAGTTGAGTTATATTTGATTATTATTATCTCGTATTTAAAGAAAACTTCAATATGTGTTAGCGCCAACGATGTTTATCTAGAATAGAGGCATCTTCTTTCATTGTCATTGCTTTTAATGTCCTAATTAAAGGTAGTTAGAACTTTAAGTTCTAATTCCAGCGAGTACTACATAAACACTTTTCAGATCACCTCCTCAATGTTATATAAAGGTTAAATAACTCTATATATCATAAACAACTAAAATCATTTATATAAAATTAAAATAACAAGCTATTTATTCCGACCCCTACTGGAAACCTTAACGAACTCTTAATTAACTCTCTCACGATATACGTATATATCAAATCCTTATATAGTTATATATTTCAGTGAAAAACACGACACGGCAGTAAGTGCTTTTAATCCCCACCTGTCGTCCACCCCTCTTCTCGCATAATCGCTCATACACATTATTAACCAGGCCCGTATTAATATTCTCCCAAATCCATTTTCACGGACAAAGTCAGCTGCAGCAGCAACAGTGGCAGCAGTGGCAGCATGCTCAACGTATATACACCACTTACCACCGCCGCCATCTCTCTCAGAGAAGCGTACCTAGCATCTCGCTTGCTCACCCACTCACTCTCTCTCTCTCTCTACTCTCGGATTTTCCAAAGGGATTTTCGGAAATGAGATTCCGAGGCGCTTAACTGACGGTGGGCTCGCTCGTGCGCTAAGCCGTTTAGCGTTCAAAGCGAGAGACGGACGTGAGCACACGCGCACGGGGATTTTGGTTTTGTATAGTGTAGACGCATATACATGTGTGTGTATATATGTATACGTACGCGCGTGCATTCGCGAGAGAACCGAGCATGAGGTATTTAAAGCTGTGCGCGGTACCGCGCAATTGTAGGCGATGATGAATGGGAAAAGGAGAGAGAGCACGAGTTAATCGAATTAAAATCTTGCGCGGCTGTATGGGCGCCCCCGCGGCCTCTTTGACCGTTAACCAATGTGTGCAAACAGAATCTGCGTGTAGTATATATAATGTATGTATGTATGTAGCTGCGTATAGCCACGTTGGGATTTATCATGTTTGCGCGCGTGCGCGCGCTCTTTTGGGGATGGCCTCTGTATGTTAATGTATTTACGCGATATGATGCAAAAGTATTTACATGGGAGGAAATAATGTGATTTTGTTCATTTTGTAAAGCGATTAACTGCCCCTCGTAGGAGAGAATGCACCAATGAGGTGTAAATTTCATTATTTTTCAAAATTAAGCTTATTAAATTTGGGGTTGGAATTCGATATAAAATTATTTGAAAACGGAAAATTTTGAACAGGTTGTTTAATAGGAAAATCAAAGAAAAGTATACAGTTTAATAAAAATGAATTTAGGTTCATGGAGCGGTCCAACCTTTGAGTTCCCCTGACAATTTGATAAGTTTTTTCGTGTTGATTGTTTTTTTACATAATGTAAATGATGAGACAGGATTTATAGATTGACATGCTCTTTTCGGTTTATTTTGAAATTCAGGAAACATATTTAAGTGTACAATCTTTAATTAACCCCTTAACTGCCGAGGATCAGAAATCGATGATATGAAGTATTGAAAATACCATAAGACGAATTTTTCCAACAGTTAAGGGGTTAATAATATGATGTTGCAACAGCATTAAACATAAAAGTAACAACAAGAAAGTGTACATTTACGAGATAAAATTAGTCAGATATCGCATGTAATAAAACCTTGTCAAAATGTAATTATTGTTTTATCGCCACGTCAATCAAGCAGGTAAAAATAATTTATACTCAAAAAGAAAAAGCCGCTGCCAATACATTGGCACTTAGCTTCCTCAAACTTTATAATATCTAAAATATTTTTTTCTAGAAAACAAATCAAGGAAATCTCTTAAAAATTTAACCCAATCCTGTACTAATAGAGTTTAATAAGTGGTTAAAAATTCAAATCAATTAATAAAGAATTCTTTGAAAAAAAGGTATTCAAAAATTTTATAGAAAAATATTTCACCTCCAATATCTTTTTTTGTAACAGTCAGATATTTCTAGGCAACTAACTCAGCCTGTGGATATAAAAAACTATATCCGTACCAAATTTCAAGTCGATCGGATAATTTTTACTCCAGTTATCGTACGACATGGAAAATGACATTTTTTTTAGAAAATATTTTCTCGAAAAAATTGAAATATTCTCTTAAAAATTTAACCTAATATTCCTTAAAATGAGATCAATTAGTGGTTTAAATTTCAAATCGATTGATCATTTA
>JAYJLV010093191.1:0-12857 GCA_036873485.1 Torymus texanus | reverse complement strand
TATATATGCATTAAATTTTTTGTAACTTCATTAAACTACTTTAATTTACCTAATTGAAATTTGCTTCCAGCACATGTACATTAAATTTACTTTAATTTTTTTTGACAGTGTATAGCTTTACGGCAATATTTTTGCTACTACTGAAAATGATAAATGAAAAAGGCCTATTTGAAGATATAAAATCTGGGTTTATCTCGATTTGCAAAAAAGTGGACTTATTCAGTTATTCCGGTAACCCACAACTATATACATATAGGTTCGTTCTTTTTTTCCCTCTTCAAGCGTTATATTTACAATATACGTGAGCCGCTTCTTCATTTAATATATTCCTTTTCTTCCCAAATTTTTGCATAAGATTTAGAGCGTGACTAATGCGGTCCTAATTTCGGAAGTAAACATATACGAGGATATACATACACACGTTTGATGAATGTACATATATACGAAGTGACTATACCCAAGAGAGAGAACGAAAAATGTATGTGATTTAGTAAGTTCTCTTTATATGGTAGGTAGTATGTATACCACACATCGTCGTACAGGTGCGAATGTAAATTTTTTTTTTTCGAAATATAGTGACTCACAGCTGCGGTAAGATTTGATTCTTTATATTATATAGAGTGGAATACATCATAAATACTACTCACCGATCAGTATTCAACTAAACTTCCTAAATATATCTGTACACACAGACATATATATTCAACAACGTACACGCGCGTGAATATAATTTTAATATTTGAATATTCGATCGCACGGGTATATAGTCGCGGATACGAGAATTCCATACCATGATATACAGTTATACCTGAAATTATATATACAGGATATCGGGAATCCTTCGTTTCTACATTTCTTTTTATATTTATACACATGCATATATCTATACCTCCGCTATTTTTTTATTCATCGCTACCATTTTCTAACAGAAAATTTTCATAAACCAAAATAACCTATATAAGAAAAAAAAAAAAGAAAAAAGGAAACCTATATCCCAACTGCGGTACGTCGCATCATAATAATCATCATGATCTTCAATCTCATTTAGAAAACGACGTATAGTGTATATATATATATATATATATATATATATACGCGCAGCCGCAAAGTGTAATTTCCAACTTGGTTTGTACGCACGCGCGCGCGCGTGTACAATAAAATGACAACGAATCGTTTTGGCATCGTCCCACACCATGTCATTACTCAAAATACTACAACTATACTCGGTGCGGCGACGCGGCAGCGAAAAAAAAAAAACACTTTCTACGCGGTGCCCGTACAATCGAACGGATTTCTCTTCTCACGCTGTTATAACGCGCCCGTGAGCGCGGGTGGGTAGAGAGAGAGAGAGAGGAAGTTGAGAGAGAGAAAATATATATCTCTACGCGAAAATAATATTATCACTGTGTGCACATGCTCTTGCATGTGTGTATATATACACACAATGTGGTTCGAGATATTTATGTTTATTTTTATATATGTATATATATATATATATATATAGATATACACACATAGCGTTATTGGTTTTTCCGGATTCCCATTGTACGTTTTTGCACAATATATATAATATACCCATCACTAACTTTCTTCTTCTTCTTTTTTTTTCTCAGCAATTATATTATTCGGTATTCTTATCGATCACCGCGTATCTTTGTAACACCGAAAACTTTTAATCTTTATAACAAACCGCGCGTGTATCTCTTTCACTCGAATGTGTATGTATATATAAGAACACGTAAAATATGAAGAAAAAAAAAAAGTATAACAAGGTCATATCGCCGGCAAATCAGGAACATCGAGTACTACTACTACAACTACTATAGAGGGTAACGGATTTGCTCCGCGGCTAAAGGCTAATAGTGATACAAGTTTCGGTTCGCGCACTTTGTGGGAACTGTCAGTGCGCTCGGTGTAGCGAGCGAGCGAACGCGCTGGTACTCGCGTCGCGGTCTGTTAATCGTCAACCGCATAGTAATCTAGTCTCTCTCTCTCTCTCTCTCTCTCTCTTTCTACCTCCTGCTCTCTGCTTCGAGTTCCTTTTTTTCCTTTGAGTTGAACTCGCCCGCGCGCGAGTTATAAGGAATGATATTCTTATAACTTTGCGCCAAAAGAGTATGAGTATACAATTGATGGTTTTACTTGTATGTATATATAATGGTTTTTGATAAATGGACGTGCAAGAAGAAAATGAATTTAGGGTATATGATCATGTTTGGTATAAAAAACTTTACCATATTGATTATGTCAGTTTATGACGTATAGATATATATAATTTCGTCGTATACACGGTGCCTTTTAGCCTGTGGCAGCGTTTTTTTTGTTTTTTTGCCAATGCGGTTGATGGTGTATACTGCATTCACGGAACACGGATTTTCATTAAACCGAACGAATTCACTTGTATATACCGTTTCTATCTATAAGAAAATACGTTCTGTCTTGTTACACAATCTCAACGTTTGTACACTTTTTTTTTATTAGGGCGTAGTTATAGAATTCTTATTTAATCATTAACAACATTAATTTTTATATATTTACATGTGAATCTTCTTGTTTTATATATTGCTTACGTATATGAAAACTGTTTTTGCAAGGTTATGCATTAATTGAAAAAGAAACCATATACATATTCATAATCCCTTATAAATTGTCTATATATTCTAGATTTTTTTTTCATGCAAAATACTTATTCAATAAGAACGTAATATATACTGACAGTTTTCGGAACCTCAGTTTTTCCCATGTAATACTTCAATATATTCTTTCTACCAAAACCAACGTTATATCGACTAAATTCACTGAACATTTAAATTTCTCTTTATTTCTACCAAACCAAATGTATATCACCCGAACAAAAACCAACCGATTACGTTAATCCTCCACCATCCACGTCACTCATCTTCCTCAAACTTCTTCTATACATCCATCCTTAAAAAAAGTCACTATACAACACTCGGCCATCACCAACAAAAACCTAACCACAGAATCCTCAAACCTTAGCATAACCCAACCCATCGCAGCCTCCCAACCGAAAAACCTCATCACCATCATCGGCACGCGTCATCCGCATTACCACGTAGTACCGCCTCTCTCAATGTACCTTACCATCACGCACTTTTTCCCACGACAATTATAATCTGCGCGCGTGCAACGCAACGCTCTCGTGTCGCGTCGAGAAAATTCCCGAGAGCGGATTCGCGCCACTATACCACTACCATCGCTGCTATACGTTTTCTCCTTCCAGTATATATATATATATATATATATATATATATATATTCGCATCGAGATTTCTCACGCTCGCAGAGCAAGCAGTATATATACGTGTGTATATATATATATGTACGTGCAACTACGTGATCTAGATATATTGGCGCTGCGACTATATATGAGATTACAAGTAAGCGCGCAGGGAAAGCTACGTCCTTCCTTCCTTCTTCTTCTTCTTCTTCTTCGGTTCTGTACGTAGTAATAGTAGTAGTAGTAGTAGCATGTATATATATATATAAGATTATGCGGGTATTATAGATTTAATCGGTGAGCAGCATCTTTGAGGAGCATTTGAGCTGGTAGATATGAATTTTTCATCGTGTATTATAGATATGTATACGTATATAATCCCCTTAGCGGTTGTTGGCGGATGACGTCTACAACATGTAGGCATTGTGTATGTATGGAATAGAAAAAAAATGAGCCTATACGTATATATATATATATATATGATATATCTAAGGTATACTGTTATACATTAGGGTTATCTGATTTCGCTTGGTGCTTGAAGAGACAGTAGCGACGTCGTTCGTTTTTTTTTTATAGCTTATAGAGAGAACAGTGTCCTGGTTAAAATTAGTATAACTCTGACGTACGTGTATGTGTGTGTATGAACTCATTGAAAATTACTGTATATCATTGTAAAAAAAGGGCGACGAATTCGGCAATATTGTCAACAAATAAAAGCAATACACGTACCCGGAAAAAATAAAACAGTAAAATCAATTGTATTAGTGAAGTATATTAATTCCATTTTTCCAAAAATGGAAATTCTACTCTTAAAAAAACTGGGGATTCTACATTTCAAAATAGAAATTCTACCGATATTTTCGGAAGTCAAACGACCTTACCACTTTAGAGTTAAATCAACTATCAGAAATGTAGGTTTTACTGATTATTTTTTCTTGTGCATCATAGCTGCACCGATTTCCCATAAATCATCTACAACATTATCTACCAAACGTTTATACCTAAATCTCCCCTTTCATACTCAATTAACAACTCGACCCTGCACCTCATTAATTACCATCATAATATCCTCACCCAGTCCTTAAAAAAAACATCATCCAAATACACAACCCATCACGTACACCACATTATAATCCGGTAAAACAATCAACTCGTAGTCGCTTATATACTGGTTTGTTCTCCATCGCGTCACCTTTACCGCGAGCACAGCCGCGCGTCCTGGTCTAGAAACCTCCTTTGGGCTGCACTGCACTTGCGTTGAAAAGTGAATTGCCCCTCGCGCGCGCGCGCGCGTACACCGAAAAGAACGCCGCCAACTGTAGTAGTAGTAGTAGTAGTAGTAGTATTGTATATATATATATATATATAGGTACACGTGCGCGAGTCATGGTATATACCCGGGAAGTGGGTCGAAAAAAGAGTTTCGGTTGGTAAGTAGAAGGAGGAGGAGAACCAGAGAAGGACAATGAGCGCGAGCTCAAGTCGAGGAAAAACGAATTCTTTCAAACTTTCGAATGTGGAGATTCTTCTTTTTTTGGGTGTGTACGGATTTATGAGTGTAAGTGTATACGTAGGATTCAGCGGTGAAATAAAAAAAAAAAGGAAAAGGAGTAGAAGAAGGGTGTAATTTTGTAGGATGATGATGATGATAGCAAGTGCGTTTGAGAGAGAGATATATAAACGCGTGGTTTGTGCGTCTGAAATCGGTCTTATTACAAGGGGACAAATTGCCGGTACCACTGGAATTTTGATAGTATATATGTAGTTGGGTGTATATATAAACAAAAAAGTGCAATTCCACGTCGTGAAATCACTTTCTAAAGTGTATATCTTATAATCGGTAGCGCGCGTGCCTTTACTTTTATATATAGCTGTATTTAGAGTATCGGAATCATATATAATGAGGCGTGTAGAAAGTTATATATGTATGAAAACGTTTAAAAAGTAAAGAGAGGAGAAAAAAAAATTAAAAATTTTATTTATTTTTTGTAGGTAAAAATCACTTTCCAAAATTGTATATATATGTATGGTTTTACGGAACATAAATTTGGAACTTTTAATTCTTTGATTTTTTGGGAATTCCTGTCTCGGGATCAACCAGATTTTTATCTGAACCGGGCGTTCATTATATATATGGTTGTAGAAAGGAGGGTATCGTATACAATCAATATACTTGTATATAATATTTGTAGGAAAATCGGGTACAAGATTTGTAATAAATCAGGTTACTTGTTCTCGTGTATGTATATTCGACGACTTTCGAGCAAAGACATTATTGTATGTCAGTTAAGTCTTTAGCGAAATACATATCTGTAGCTTCCCGGAATAACCATTATATATCTGCACTTTTCATGATTTCGTGAAAAAAGAGTTTTTAGATTCACATCGGTAATTGAACTGAAAAGAAATGATATTAAATGTAACACTGTATATCTGATTTCATATGTAAATATCACATTTATCATCATAGTTACTAAACCAATTAGCGGCCGTGTCTCAGAAAGCGACTTTTACTTTATATGGTTATTACGGGAAGAAACAAAATTTTAATGGAGTTATTACGATTTTCCGGTCACTCGTAGATTATATTGTTTTTCCGGTAACTTTTTGTTTCTTATTATTTATGAAAAATTTAATCAATATAATAATACGCGTTAAAAATATTTTACTCATTACTTTGCAGTTAAAATATATTATAGTTCAATAAAGTATCAGGATTGATATGCTATATTCGTAATCGTTTCACGGTACCACCTTTATATTCTGCAAACTCAGTTTTTTTAATTACGTCACAAATTTTTGCAAGATACCAATGCAGTTTACTTTTCTCAATCTGGAATTGTATCGTTCTTCCGAAATATTGAATGAGAATAGTGCTTGCGTTCATCTTATCAATATCTGTTCTGATTACATAATAGAGGACTATTTAGACGTACAACAAATCGCATGAATTCAATTTTCAAAAATTTGTCACTTATACAGTTATCCCGAAAATCCACAAATATACTATCAGGAACCAATTCAAACTCTTTACACTAAAATTTCCCTATCTCCCATTTTCTCACCCACACACAACTATCATTCACCACACAATTGTACCAATTAAAAAACAAAAAAGTAACTTCTTTCAAACTCCAGCCACTCCTCTCTCAAAAAAAAACCTACATCACCACTTGCACCATCTGCATCACTTCCTTCCTTCCTTCCTTTCAACCTCGTCCTTCCCATAATCTAGGTTACAAACAGAGCATCGCAGCGCAACATAGCTATACCATCGCGCTGCGCCTCGACGATCAAAAGGCCGCCTCTCTCGACTTGAGCACTACTCGCGCGCATTTGCAAAAGGAGGGTACGTATATATATACACGCGCAAGCAAGCAAAATGGCCGGACGCGCAAACAGAGCGCGAGATGGAAATATTATCCGGCACGCATGCGCTTCGTACAGCTAACGGTCGTCGTTGCTACGTTGCATATATATATATATATATATATATGTACCTTCTTGTGTGGTGCATGACATTCGTCGAAACTCGATTAGAGAAGTAAGGAATATTATTCAATGGTTGCTATGATGATGTATATATATGGCTTCTTTTCTTGTCAAAGTGACTGAGTGAATTGCGCTTATAACGATTACAATTATAACGGTATATAACCGCAGCGACGTCGAGAACTGTGCGTATATATATGTGTGGATATATACGGGAAATATAAGGAGTATTCATAATAATGTATATATATGTGTGTGTGTGTGTGTGTGTGGAAGTGTCACGGTAGGATAACGACGTGCGATGAGTGATTGTAACTATAAATTAATCAAAGATCGATGTATACTATACAATGTCATATACACGCGTCTATACTACTGGCTACATATAATTAATGTGCGGGGTAAAACCAAACGATATAACGTATAAAGAAGCACAACGTTTTTTTACGTATACACACGCATACACATCATAGCGATGCGTATACATATATATAATTAAGTATAATCTCCTACTGCGGGCGAGCTCTCTGTACATATATATATACCTAAAACCAAAAAGTCCGATCACTGTCTCGCTCTACTTGTACTATACGCGTACGCGTGCCTACACTTATCACCTAAAAGCCTCAATAAAAATTTTTTATATCCTACGTCATTGCGGTTTCCGCATAAAAAAACGTTATCTCAAAAAGCTATACCACAGTTGAAAATGTCATTGTTGGTGTATCGGAAGACTCTGCAAAATTGAAGTTTATAATATATATTAACAATTGATGGTACTACACATAACCATCCATCTTTTTTTTTAACTCGATATATCTCAATATAACTCGCAACACCTAATTCCAACACCTAATATATGATTATAACAACACATTCTATATATATACTTGCGCGTACAATTAAAAAAAAAAGTTACTTACACCTAGCACAGTCGTTAAAAGTAACTCCGGAAGCGAATAATACCTACTAACGCGAGTATACGCGCGTGCATGTGTAACAGTAGGTAGGTACTTTTTTACGAAGCGTAACTGATATCCTGCGAGCTCGCGCCTTCCTTTTTTTTTCTTACCGGCGTTGTGAGAGAGAGAGAGAGAGAGAGAGAGAGAGAAAAGAGGGAGAAACAGTCGCCGAGGGTAACGCGGATAACGGCCGGTGCAAACTAGACTGCGGAAAATAACGTGAAACTGCGCGGCGCGTGCATTCCGAGTGTATGTACCGGGAAGAGAGACAGAGAGAGAGAGGTAGTCGTCGACAGTTGTAGTATATATATATATATATACTGATGATGTGGTGTTGTGGTTTGAGTGAAGCAAAGATAATGATGAGGATGGTGTGTATGTGTGTATAGGGTTGTTTGTTCAGTTGTTAACTGGGCGTGTGTATGTGTATAGTATAAGAATTATGTACGTGCATACTTGGAAAAATAATCCTACAGTCTTATGATGATATTGCTTTTGAATAAAAAAACGATAAGAAGAAGATGTACGCGTGGTTTTACGTCTTTTTATTCATTTCAATTCACTTTATTGTCCTGTGATTCGTAACACCTTGTTATAGAGTTAAAAGAAATTTCTCGCACATAGAGAAATTGCAATTCTGTTGCAAGAACCGTCGTCTCCTGTCACAGAAGGATTTTTTTTCTGTAGTCAAAATATTTATAGATAATTTTCAGATAATATGAGATAAGATCAAGATTAAATAGAATAGAATTTATGAAGTATTTATTTTAATCAAAAAGTTTATTAAATAATAAGGACAGTTACATGTTTAATCATAGATACTTGTCTGTGTAAAGTCAGGTACGAAGCATTACACAGAGTAAAATACTAGATAAGAACTAGACAAAATATTTCTAACGGTAATCAGATGGACGTGTACAAATAATTCTACAACATCGTTTTAAATTTCGCAAGATAAAAAGATATAACGAAGATGACAATAAATAATGAAAACGTAAGGTCTTGATCATTTACAATGACAAACGTGAAAGGATTATACATTTGAATGTAAAATAATTACATGTCTTGATTACGAAGGATTATTTGTAAAATATATTTCCTTTTTTTAGTATTAGTAGTCAAATATTTCAGTGGCCCAATAGCTACGAGCTTGACAACCCAAAAATTATCAGTTCCGAATACCACAGACAAATTTTTCTAATTTTCCATACTAAGCCTTACTTACAAATATTTTTTCAGTAACTGTATATAATATTTCACGAAATTTGTCTCATCACATTAGGTAATAATATACAAAATATTTCATCCAATTACAAAGTATATATACCTATTTACCATCATCAATTCTTCCCTCAATTGCACCCACTTAACCTCGTGAAATCACATCGGTATATCATAACTGCACATAGCGCTTCCAGTCGATTTCGCGCGTCCGCGCGTGCCGCACCATACTGCATACACATATATATATATATACATACACATATTACACTACTCGGTCCCGTAATCGCACACGCGAACACCGCGTATCATGGCCATAACACTTCTTAACGCGCGTCATTCAGCGAAAATTTCTAGGACTTTTCATAACTGTATATACGCGCGAGCTATTGCGCTTCAAAACTGTTTAACTTCTGTGCTGAATTTATACATATATGTAGAAGGGAGGATTAGCCACTGATGGCATCTATTTTCTATTTTCGGTCGAATGTTTTAGATTATGATTAATTGAATTTAAAATTCGAAAAATATAGTAACGATCATTGGATGGTCTTCGATAAAGAGATGGGCTAGTTTTTTTAATAAAAAGTTAAAGGGTAATGAGTAAATAAAAAAGTTGGGATTTCGCAAACCTGAAGTGTTTCCCGGTTATTCTGGTGACCTTAATTTTTCACGCGGAATTTCATGAGTTGTAACATAATCTTTTATATACATAGAAATGAATGTCAAGATATTTTACAAGTATGTTAAAACATTTATATTAACCCTAGGAGTAAAAAAATATTTATATTAATTAATACAGTGTTTTTTATTATTGTTTTAACGAAATACTAGATTTATTTTAATTAGAACGTAATTTTAAAAAATATAAAATTTTTTAGTCCCAGAAAAGCGTATAGTGGCAAAAATTATGAGTAAAAAAGATATCATGTCATTTTAAAGGATAATGTTACGGATGTTACCGTCAAAGTTTAGAGAACGTAAACGATGAGAGAGCAAAAAACAAAAATTAGCTCGTGACGCTCTCATCATGCGGCATCGGGACGTTCACTCAGTGCTAAAGCACGGGATTAGAACCTGAGGATCCGTGGGTTCGAATCCCGTTCATCGCATATATATAGTTTTTCACGTTTTATTCTTTAATACTTATGTTAATTTATTCCTGAATGTTTAAAGGAAAAGTAGAAATTATTACATCAACTGTAGGAAAGTAAGACGAGAAGTATAACTGTTAACTACAAGATTCTCGTTATATTACTAAATATTCACGTAACTTTGTAGATAACGCGTATTTAAAATAACGCAAAAAATCACGTATCGACCGGCATCTATCTATGCAACTCTCTCTTTCTCTCTTTCTCTCTCCTGCACCGTAAATTTACAATGAACCTTTATTGTCACAAATCTTCTGACACACTGAAAACTCTTATATATATATATATACACTTGTATCATGCGCATGCTGTCTGAAGTAGCGATCATGTTACTTGAGAAAGGCGCAGACCGATCAGGTTTTTATCAAAAAAATACTGGATTCGTCTCTTCTTTCCCGACCGTATAAGATAGAAGCAGTCGATTTGATGAGCTTTCTCGTATAGTACGCGGGCAACGGTAGCGGCGGCGACGCAGTTTTCACGCTATATGCGCGCGCGGGAGCAACTTTCTATACGCGCAAGCAAGAGAAGTAAATAAATATTTATGTAAACAAAAAGTGACTTATTTATTGCTTGCACGGTTATGGCTAATTTTTCGACTATCCAAACGGTTGTTCTTTCTGTTTTTTTTATCTTTTCTTTATTTATTTTTATATCGTAGAATGCGTTTTATGGTCGAAGACTCGTATACAGCTGTGTGTGTTTCTATAGAATCAATCGTTTGAAAAGAAACTTTGTACAGACATGTTTTATGTCGATTTCTGGAAACACTTAAAGAAAATTCTGTAAACTTTATAGTCAAATAGATTCTTCCTTATACTTATAGAAGATTCATTTTATATGAAACGGATTTTCTGCTTGTGCCAATAATAAGAAGATTTCCTCTATCACTTAGAAGCTACTTTTAGGAGTGTATATTATACAATACATAAAACCGAACTTTAACCATACAAAAGTTATCCCATACAATCGAATACCACATAATTTATAAAAAAAAAACTCGCTCTAAACCCTTATAGTCATTTCACCGCCTGCATGACTAATATCCTCTATATATACATATATATCAGCATCTCGCTTCACTGAATCATCACTCTTCGCGCTTCGATCTACTTTCCCATCGTTTCCAATTTGCCGTAAATCACATCATGTATATACTATGCATACAGCATAATATAATGTATACCACGCGGACGAACAACCGCAAGCTCACGACGATGGCACACACGCGTTGTATAGTGTCACACGCGCGCATGCATCAACTTTTCTTATACCTCGTCCCCCTTCCATGCTTTTGTTACATCATATATATATATATATACACACACACACACACACACACACACACACACACACACACACACACACACACACACACACACACACACACACACACACGTCTGTAAAGATAGAGAGTATAGTGTGTTAACGGCGTCTTCCGTGGGTAAATAAAATGTGGATAGGGTAGGGTGTAACAAGAGGTTGATGTAACATTGGAAAGAGAAAATGTATACGTGTGTAATGGTTTGCTAAGGTGATGATGGAGTGAGTTATGAACATGGGTTTATTGGGATTTTCTTTTTTTTCTGAGGATTGAAAAAAAAGAAAACAGCTATTTAGGTTTTAATTTTGCAAGGAGATTTTTTTTACAAATCTTGAAGATCTTCAACTTACTATAGATCAATAATAATTTTTACGATGTTTTTAGGAACAAGAATAAATATATAATTTTCATAATCATGTATTATTAAAAACAAATTATCAAGTAGCGAATTGGGAAAATAATAGATAAAATAAAGTTATAAAAAAAAATCGTAAAACTGGAGATAAATCTATACAAGATTCGATCTATGCGATATACGAAACCCTGTTATTACTTAACGCTTTCAAGGAAAATTTATACACATGTCGGTTTACAAAAATAATTTCATCATTATTTGTTGGACATGCAAAACACAAATCCAATCACGACGTTAATTTCATTTAAAAGAATATTTTCCGTAAATAATATATTACTACAACCGCACAACTATTAAAAAAGAGACTATCGCAATAAAAAAAACCATCATATCATTACCAAATAACAAACGATTCACTTGTCAAAATAAACAGTTCAAACTATCCTTTATATCCTGTCACAAATTAACATTTTTCGTTCTCTGTATTACAGTGCTAAATGTGGCAGCAGGCAAAGCACCTATGCAGTCGAGCCGCGCTGAAAGTGGCATCCCACAGCTGGCAGTGGATGGCAGCAGTGGTCAAGCCTTTTCCCCACAGACGTGTACCCTGACGATGCCCGAATCGAGGCCCTGGTGGTACGTCAATCTTCTCGAACCTTACATGGTGCAGCTTGTACGGCTTGATTTCGGAAAATCCTGTTGCGGTAAGTGTGATTATACAGATCTCTTTATATAGTTAAGTTGTTCTTTTTTAACAGCTAGAAAAAGATGTAAATGTAAAAAAATATTGTTTGAATTCGAATAAGAATTAGGTCTTTTAATCAGATGATGTATAGTCGGTTGAAAAAAAACATCAATACGATAGAATTCAATAAGATTTTTAGCAGACAGCTAAAATTCTAAGACATATTCTTCTTTAACCCTTAAGGTTGTATTGGCTATACCAAAAGTGATGGAAATATGGATAAACTCAATTTATACGGTTTCTGAACCTATTGATTCAATGTTAAGTACTTGACATTTTTTTACATGAAAATTACATGTAGATTACTTTTCACAGCTTTCTACGAATTTTTTAAAGATTTTTATGCTACTTTTGGATGTGACTG
>JAYJLV010093180.1:0-12859 GCA_036873485.1 Torymus texanus | reverse complement strand
GCGCTTGATCTTCATAAAGCGTTTAACCAAATTCCGATTGCCCCTGAGGATATTCCGAAAACGGCTATTATTACCCCCTTCGGCTTATTCGAATTTATGTATATGACCTTTGGTCTTCGCAATGCAAGTCAAACCTTCCAGCGTTATATTAATAGCGCGTTAGGTGACTTAAATTTCATGTATCTTTATATTGACGATATTCTCATAGCTTCGTCTTCTCTTGAAGAACATTACCCTCATCTTCGTATGGTCTTGGAATGCCTTAAAAAATTTCATCTTCGACTTAATTTTGAAAAATGTACCTTCGCGGTTGAGGAAGTTGAATTTCTAGGTTATCTAGTGAATCGTGAGGGCATTCGTCCCATTCCCAGTAGAGTTGAAGTCATTCTTAACTTCCTCAAACCTCAAACTATAGCAGAGCTTCGTAGGTTTGTTGGCACGGTAAACTTCTATCGGCGTAACATGCCTCATGCTGCAACTGATCAGGTTCCTCTGAACGACTTCTTCACTGATTCCCGTAAAAACGACAAGCACCCCGTTCCGTGGACGCAGAGGAAGCCTTCACTCGTGTCAAGCAGGAATTAGCAACAGCTGCCCTGCTTGTGCACCCCCGAATTGGTGCTGATATCCGCGTCGTCTCTGACGCCTCAGATTCTGGTATGGGCGCTGCTCTTGAAAAGCTTTCCCTCACTGGAATCTGGGAACCATTAGCTTTCTTTCCTAAGAAGTTCTCTCCTTCGCCGCGGAAGTACAGTGCATATGTCCGTCAGCTCACGGCCCTATATGAAGCTGTTAAATACTTCTCGTTTCTTGTTGAAGGCAGATACTTCAAGATCTTAACAGATCATAAACCTCTCATTTATGCGTTCTTGCAAAAGTCTGATAAGGCTTCATCGCGCCAAACGCGTCAGCTGTCCCTTATCGCTCAATATACTACACAAATAGAATACATTAAAGGTGCAGAAAACACGGTAGCCGACTCCCTTTCTCGTTTGAGTCTATTAGGCTGCCCTTAGAAATTAACCTCAATGATCTTACCGTGAAGCAGGAAGCTGACGAACAGCTGAAAGCAATTCGCGAGTCTACGGAGTATCCGTTATCGTTGAAACGTATCCAATGGGGTCCTGCACATACCACGGTTTATTGCAAAATCACTGGTAAAGCCATTCGCCCATACATTCCAGAGTCTCTTCGTGAAACGGCGTTTAACTTGTTCCATATGTCTGCTCACCCAGGCCCCAAAGTCACCGATAGACTCATTTGTCAACGTTACGTGTAGCCTAATATGCACCGTGATATTCCAAAATTCTGTAAAAATTGTTTAGACTGTCAACAGTCAAAAATCTCTCACCATGTCAAACTTGTACCTGAAAATTCGTCGCTCCAGATGGTCGATTCGATCATGTCCACATTGATCTAGTCGGTTCCCATCCCAATCGCAATGGTATCGAGTACGTGCTCACCATGATTGATCGTTTTTCGCGTTGGGTACATGATCTCCGATAGTCTTCCCGACGTGCCTACCGGTGGTGACTTAAAAGGCAATCAGCCCACCACCGGTAATAGAACAGTATTAAAAACCTACTCAAGAAAAAAGGTATCGTTTGCACCTGCAACCAAAGCCTAATGCAGTTGTGATTTGCATAGCTTTAACATAAATAGATTGTAAGTGCTACTAAGCACAATAAATTTAAGAATTTATATATATTTATATTTATGTATTGTGTTGGCACTCGGGGGGAGTGTGTAGGGACTGCGATATTCCCTCTCACTCTAACTGCGAGAGTGGGGGAAGTCGGCCATGTTGCCTCCGGCGAGAAGCCGCCTGCGAGCGGCAGTCGTTGCTCGAGCCCACGAGCGTGCGGACGTGTGTCCGCTGTATACCTCCTCAATAAACCTCCAGTTAATCAGGCACGACTCTCTCATTTCTCGCCTTTCCCCTTCCTTTCCTGGAACTAGCCGAGACGTGGGGCATAAATCCCCACATGTACGGTGACGGTGGCGTCATCTATGATACTGGAGTTGACCTGATCGTAGGAGGAGTCACTTCCGCTGGAGGAGGGGGTGTGTCGACTCCTTTGGCTTCCCCTCCTACTCGTTTTCCGCCGACATCGTAGGATTGCACTTACTGCACTTGCGCGCGGTAGTATTCGGCTGTCCACAATTTTGACAGACTGCAGCCTTCATTCACTCCCGTCTCCAGTGACCAACTTGACCACAGCAGAAACATGGTTATCTCATCTTTCTCCGCTGCATATCCTCATGTTTAGCACTGGGAGGTACGAACTCAACCTTCGGCGGCTCTAGCTTGGACTCTCTCTCAGCTGACTTTGCTCGCACACCTTCCTTCTGGTCACCATTTCGTCCTTTACTCTTATCGCGCACTGCTCGACCGTTCGCCTTCTTATGCTTTCTTTGCTCGTGCGGAACGTGATTTCTTATCTCTCGCTGACTCTTGTGTCGCTCCTCCATCAGTCCGTGTTGGGGGTGACTGGAGCTAAGTTGCTTAAGCTACAACACTGCAAGTCGCTCTCTTCAGTTTGTACTTGCTCGACAGGAGCGATTCTCACTTGCCGATGCTACTTCGGAGGAGTGTAAGCTCAAGCAGGAAAAGCTGAATCCGAAACAGGAGGTGGTGGCTTGTACGCCTTCTTTTGCACTCTCCGCAACTCCTCACGCTTTCCTAGCTTCTGCAATTCCAGAAAAGTTTCGAAATCTCTCATCTCAATACGCAGTCGCTACGATAAATGAAGCGTCTGATATACTCGATCTAACTGCTATCCTAACGTAAGCGGTGGCTTCAGCTGATCGAGCATATCCCACACTTTCAACAAGTACGTCGAGATTTCTTCACTTGGCCCTTGTGTGCGCACCTCTAGTTCTTCCCGCAATCTCTCCTGTGCATCTTCAAAGCTATACTGCAGGCGAAATACGTCAACTAAATCTTCGTATGTTTCCCAAAACTGATACTCACGACGGAACCATTGCGATGATTCATCATCAAGATCCGAAGGTAATGCTTTGACGATCTCGTCTAACGTTAATTTATAAGTTTCCTTGCACTTGGTCAAATCAGCAATGAAACTTCGGGGTCTTTTTTTCTATCCCCTTAAAACGAAATATGCCACTTAGCTAGCAGCTCGCTGGTGCGCTTCTCTTTCAAGAGCGAAGAGCGCTCAGAGACAAATGCATCCTGACTCATCCCAGGAGCAGAGACATCATATCTCCCCGGGTGAGGCTGGAAACTAACAGCTGGATTAGCTGGGGCCAACGGAAGTGCAGGAATGATGGGCGGTGGACCAATAGGCGGACCGTACGAAGCTGCTTGCGGACTAATATTCGAATGCGGGGATACGACTGATACGTGGGATATGCTGTAGCATACTGTAACGGAGGCAACGATGAAAACGAATACTGCGATGTATAACCAGGCGGGTAATACAACGACGCTGACGGCAACGGCTGATTGGAATATGCCCGCATTGGTTCAGCACGTACCCCGTATCCACTTGCTTGCGAAACTCCAGCTGAAAATGAATTCGGAGCGACTGTTACTGCCGTCATGATTCGAGGCTCGGGATATCCTGCTACCACTTGTGGCATTGAACATTGCGTGTACACGGCTGGTGCTGCTAAAACTAAGTCTTACATTCGCGCAAGAAATATTTCCGATTATTGGCCTATTTCCGACGGCAACTGTAGCTGGCAGCTGTGACGCATGCGACGATGGCAAAGGACAAGCAGAAAAAACGACGACGTGACCTTCACTCGTTAAGTGTCTCTCTGGCTGCGACGGCCACACTGGAAGTGGGAAGAACGACGTTCTATCGAACAACGAGCTCGGATGCAGATTCGACCCGCCCTGCGTCGCTGTTGGCAAATTGTTGCATACTCGGTGAGAAGTATTAGTCAAATCCATATCATCCTCAACGAAACTGCTTTGCTGGAATCCGCGTGTAAGGTTTAATGGCGCATCGACTGCGCTCGCGGCTACGAGACTATTTCTCTCGTAACTCGCACCGGCTGTGGTATGGCAATGCTCACATATCTCGGCGAGTCAGCGCCCTGCGTCGTCGACACTACGCAATTGACTCGTGCGTTTTCGTGGCTCCTCGGCTCTCCAACTTCGATGCGCAGCTGCGACAGAAAAATTTGCGACGGGGCTTCCATGGAGATCGGATCCTGAAAACGACCTACCGACTGGCCTGTGGAGAGAGGCACGTTATTTTCAACGACTGAAGCTGCAGCTGATCGATCAACATCCCTATGCGGCGAAGAATGGGCTACAGAAAGCCTCCTGCTTGACAGCGATGCTCCACTGTGTGACGAATCAGCTACTCTGGCCGGCTCATCTCTGGCTGAATCCCATAGCGCTGCGGCTTCTCCAAAATGACGACGCATTTCATATCGCTCTAGACGATTCCGCAAAATCATCGCATCCGAACCAAAATTCAACCCAAATCGCTGAATATTCATAGCGACTTCCCCGTCGGTTAACTTATTCACTGCGCGCTGAAGAGCTTGAACTGCAGCTTCGAGATCGACACACATTAAATCCTCTCGGTCGACTCCGATCGAAACCCAACTCCAATCCAAACTTTCCATCGTAAACACGCGTTAATCTCTTGGTTAGCCTTGTTACATACCAGATTGCGTTTAATATTATTTTTTTAAATTCTTTTATCTTAGTACGTGTTATATTATTTCAATAAGAAACGCGTGTTCGCGTGCTGGACTCGAATGCAATACTACCCATAGGATATTCCTATGATAGGAGGAAAGACACGTGTCCTGGGGAAATATCTGGCGCATGAATGCTCCAGATCGTTGCCCAGGGCGTATCTGAGGGTTACGGGACAGTAGCGGTTCTCGACAGTCCCACTACCGTATGCCGTTGGAGGAAGTTGGGATAGTAGTGGTTCTCAAGAGTCCCACTACCGTGCCAAGTCAGACGGGATAACAACGAGAGCCGAAGCAACTCGTTGCCTACCGCAGAAAGGAAGTTCGGGTATATAGTGGTTCTCGGAAGTCCAACTTAATAGCGTAGAGATGGATAGGTGGGAAACATGAAAGAGAAGAAGACTCTTTTTAAATGACTACAAGGATATAGGTATCAAAGCGATTTTATTGACGCATATACAAGAATTTACATAGGGCAGCAAGTGTGGTAAGGCCAGAGCCGTGCTCGCGGAGCTCTTACCACCTCGTTTATCAGAGAGGAAATGCGTGACAAACCACACGATTTTCGGCTTTTTATATGATCGAGCTGTCTGTCCATCGCCTTCCTCTCCCATGAGCCGTGCCGCCGCACCGCTGTACAGTAATAAGGAGAGCCGCGGTGTACGGCGAGAGGAGAAATGCGCTACTATATTAATTTACATATGATTGTGGAGGGGGAACCTCCACTCGGCTCGCTATACATCTTTGTAGATCTATAGCCGTCTCGCATATGACGGCTCGCTTACAGAAAAGCATAACAGGGGAATTGTATAATCGAGCGCTTATTTTACGACGGTTGGCTATGTAGAGACCGTCACATTGCTCCCCAAAATAAAATTATATATTTTTTCTTTCCTTACAAAATAAATAATTATTTTATTTACAAATTACATATGTGCTCGCTATACATCTTTTATAAAATAAAAATCACATTTTTTTTTTAAACTAAAATTAAAAATCACATTTATTTAAAAAAACTAAACTAACATATCACATTTTCAGTCTTTTAAATTTTTTTTTTTTTTTATTTACAAAACGATATCCTTCCTTTCTCCTCGCCTGGAAGGGACGCAGGGCTGGACGGCGGACTTGAAGGCAGCGGGATGGGAGCTGGCGGTGAACGGCCCATGTGCCTCACAATTTTTAATATCTCCTCGAGCTCTGCTGCAGGTGGTCTGGGTTTCGGCGTCGGCGTGAAGGTGGGTGGTGGCGCCGCGGCTGGCCTGATTGCCATCGGAACATATTCCTCCCGTAGGCGACTGTTTACAGGTGGTGGTCGGGGATTCGAGGATCGGAGCGAAGCGGCGGGCATGTCGGCTTGGCCTTGGTTCGGCGTGTCGGATGGACGCAGCGCAGGTGGTTGGTCGCAGGTATCGCGCGGCATCTCCACCACTGGCCAGGATGTTGGCGTCTAGGTGGCACAGAGTACCGCCGCTATCCTTGTTTGGGCGTGCCATCCACGAGACACTTCCCCCTCCCCCGAGATCCATGGTTTTTTGATGGCCTAAGAATGCAGGCGCACTCGAGTCGCAACGGGTACCATGTGGCACCGTTCCCGTCCGTGGCTGCGTCGCATGTTCCACACCTCTCGCTCTGCGTCTCGGACGTGCGATGTGATTCTATGGTGTTGGATTTTGCAACTGATGCATTCGTGTGGGCATCGGCGGCTCCACCGCATCTAACTCGCGCCGCGCTTTGATTACATGTTTAGGCGTTAGCCTTCGTCGACTGATGTTTGTTGACATTTCGGAGCGCTGCTCCGATTCTTATGTCTAAAGATTTCTCTTTTAAAAACTTTACGTATATAACTTAAAAAAGAAGATGCTATGATTTTATAATTCTAAAAAGAAGATTTTATAATTCGATCTATATATATCTTACTATATTATATAGTTGTAAGCGATTTTTTGCGACTCAGTACCCCCCCCTCCACCGCCCTTCCTCAGCCACTCCTCAAATTACCGTTAAAATTTAATTAGAAAATTGGATTGAAAATTTTGTATTCAGGCCTTGCTTGTAGTCATTCATGTAGATGATAAATAATGTCTGGCCTAGGATTGTATCTTGCGGTACTCCAATGCCCACTATTTTATATTGACTGGTTTTGTAGTTTAATTTGGCCTTTTATTTTCTGTTACATAGGTACCTTTTTACAAGATTATAGGCATTGCCTCTAACACCATAATTGTATAATGTTCAAGTAATATTTTGTGATCTACCGTATTAAGAGCCCTAGCACGATCGAGAAAAGTCATTGCGATTGGATCGTTCGAGTTAAGTGGAAGGTGTCCGATGGTATTGGGAAACAGAGGAACACACACAGGTACACACAGCCAACAAAAGGTAAGAGTTTATAGAATACAATCGTTTATTAAATGCTCTTAATAAAATGTAGTATGACTTTACAGCCTGAATGCCTGTCAGTGACTGACAGACACCCGTGCGAGAGCAGAGTAAGAAAGTATATTCTATTATGATCTTCATTGTCTTCTTATCTTACCGTAGTGCATCCGGTATGCAGCGATAAGGTGGCCGTGGATCAACGATATATAACTCTCGCATCAAGTTTATTACACAGTCTCACAAAAAAGGTGGTCTGTTCTTTTGATAAGACCTACATATCCTTATGTATTTTTCGATGCTGAATCCGAGTTTGAAGTCAAAATATAGGGTTCGGGGGCTCCTTGGAGAGATAAATACCAAAAACCACGGTTTTCGGGTTTCTTTTATGGTGTTTTAAGATTTAAAAAAGCTAAGGGGGCTACGGAAAATTTCACTCCATATTTGGATTCTGAGGATGAAAGTACATCGAAAACCATATTTTAAACATTTTTTTTTTAAATTTCAACCCCTAGTACAGCTTTGAAAATCCCAATACTCACTCAAAAGCTGTAATTCAGCGCAAACGTACTAAAATGACATCTTAACTTTATTTTTACCACGTTTGAACAAATTATATGTACTAAAAATACTACTCTGGCAGTTCTTGAGGTCGATGAAGATGAATCAGTGGTCAAATTTACAACTTAGTGCCGCTAGAGGGCTCTAGAGGATAAAAAGGGGACAAATTTGTCGATTTGTTTAAATTGCTCAGAAATGGCCACTTTTGAGACTAAATAGAATAAGATATGATTTATTTACTTTCAGCTCTGAAATGTATCTTTACGACCCTCAAGCCCGCAATCCCCAAGCCTGCAACCCCAAGCCCACAACTCCCAAACCCAAAAGCCCACAACTCCCCAACACACAATCCCCAAGCCCACAACACCAAGTCCACAACCCCAAGACTACAACCCCCAAGATCATAATCTTCAAGCCCATAATCTCTAAGCCCACATCTCAAATCCTCAAAAAATTTTTGGATAATACAAAAGACGAAGATTACAAAAATGTTGTTGCTAGAATGGTACGTAATTTCGAAAAATTGGGCTGTCTAATGAATCTAAAACTTCGGTGTCTAGAAAATAACGGAGACTTCAGTGAAGAGAAATAAGAAAGGTTTCATCAAGATCTTAAAGAATTTAAAAGTCGATTTCAAGGACGGTGGGGCATTATCATGTTGGCAGATTACGGCTGGACGATGAGAAAAGAAACAACTTCAAAGAGAGGATAAAAACGTAGACGAAATCCTCTGCACCGTTCGTTTAAAGAAAAGCGTGTATGAAAACGAAAACCTATTTAAAAGAAAACATCATTCATCGTAATTTGTATGTATTTATTTATGTATTATCTTTTGTCTAAGATCAACCATTCAAAAGTCATAGTAGAACAACGGTATCTCAAACAACTTCTGAAATTTTCCAATTTTCAAATTCACATGATAAGTGAGAGTCATACATACTACATCTATTTACATTGAACCCACCAACACCAAACCTACCAAGAACTTGAATCTAGATATCGAGTTTATTTATGAAGAATTCCTGTAAGTATAAAACTTACCAGTTCTAAATGCTCAAACGTAAAAATCCGTAATGTCTAAAATTAAAAAAAGAAACACTTTACAACTCTCTCAAACAGACAAACTATAACTCTATGAACTCGAAATCCACTTAAAAATACCAAACCCATAGAACTCAAAGGCACATTTCAACATCGTTTAAAACTCACCAATTACAAATGTCTAAGGTTGCATGTTTGGCAGTTATGGGTTTGAGGTTGTTGATTTGGGGTTTGGGGTTGTTGATTTGGGGTTGTGGGTTTGAGATGTAGGCTTGGAGATTATGGGCATGGAGATTATGGGCTTGGAGATTATGAGCTTGAAGATTATGGTCTTGGGGGTTATAGGCTTGGAGTTGTGAACTTGGTGTGGTGGGCTTAGGGGCTGTTAGTTGGGTTTGGGAGTTGTGGGCTTATGGGTTTGGGGTTGTGGGCTTGGGGGTTATGGAATTAGGGAAGTGGGTTATGGGCTTGGGGTTGCAGGCTTGGGGGTTGCGGGCTTGGAGGTTTTAGAGATATAATTCAAAGCTGAAGGTAAATAAATCATATCATATTCTATTTAGTCTCAAAAGTGGCCATTTCTGAGCGATTTAAAAAAATCGACAAATTGGTCCCCTTTTTATCCTCTAGATCCCTCTAGGGGCACTAAGTTGTAAATTTGACGTCTGATTCATCTTCACCGACCTCAAGAACTGCCGGAGTAGTATTTTTAGTACATATAAATTGTTCAAACGTTGTAAAAATAAAGTTAAGATCTTATTTTGGAGATTGGAATTTAAAAAAGAAAATGTTTAAAATATGGTTTTCGATGTATTCTGATCCGTACAATCCAGATATGGTGTCAAATTTTCCGTGCCACACTTTGTTTTTTTAATCACGAAAAACCATAGAAGATACCAAAAATCATGGTTTTTTGCGTTTTTCTCTCCAAAGAGTCCCCGAACTCCATATTTTGACTTCAAATTCGGATTCACCATCGAAAAATATATAAGGATATGTAGGTTTTTTCAAAAGAACAGACCACTTTTTTATGTGGGTCTGTGTTATAGATTAAGTTTGTACTTTTATTTTTTCTAGAACCAAATTGTTTCTCTGAGATTAGCTTACATGGGTTAAAAAAACTTGGTATTCTTTTATGTACCAATTTTTCAAAAATGTTTGCAACATTTAAAATCAAATAGATTGGTCTATAGTTTGTTGGGTAATGTTTTTCTTTATCGTCGTGAGTCGGAATTACTTCAGCAATTTTTAACGGTTCGGGACAGATTTCCTTTTCTATTGTGATGTTAATTATATGGACGAGTTGATCAAATATATACTCAATTAAAGATTTTAGAGTCTGTGTATTGATTCCGGCCCACCACCATTTTTGTTCATCATTCTTAGTGTTATTTTTGTTAGTTATCTCTGTTTTTCTTCCTTTGCTTGTTTTTATTTTTGGTAGTTTCCACTTTGTTTAGGCATATTCTTATTTTTTATACTAGGTTGTTTAGTGCTTCATTAAAATCAATCATTAAGGTAATGCCTATCCAGTTTACTATACGAGCTATATTTTTTAGTTTGTTATAGTTTATTTTATATTAGTCTTTAAACTATAGTTTTTCTTGTTACTCTTCGGGGATATTATGTTTGGGTAATGGCCATTGAATGGTATTCTTAGAGTTTAGGTTTTGTATTTTATTTTATTTAATTTAATGAAGAAATTGTCCATTGTCTTTGCTATTGTTATTGTCCGGCGGCCCAGTTAGATCGTTGATGTCAGGACTGTAACCGTTCTCCAAAATTATCTGTAGGAATTTCTTGTTTAACACATGTTGTTTACTGCCGGTATTTTGTCAGATGTTTTATGTTATTTAACGTCGCCCTGTTTCGCCCTTGCGGTGCTAATTGACGACGTAGATCTTTGGTATGTTGGTAAACAAAGCATATGTGTTAATTAATCGGTGAAGATCTGGGCCTCTAACTCGGTTTGACGAGTAATTAATCCCAGTTTTACCGATCGAACCACCGCTATACTCTACCTTATAAGTTGGGCGAATCTCTCGAGCGAAACCCACAGTGGAATCGGCCTTTCAGTACTTATACGCTCAGCGCAATCATTGTACTTATTCAATCTGACCCACCGATAAGGGGTATACGGGAGCTACAGCCATCAACCACGTACTATAGGTTCGCCCTCCGACACCGAAAAAATCTGGAAAACATTTTTGAGAAAATATTTCCGAAAAATTTTCGCTAGCGGGGAATTGAACGTGAGCGCTAAGCGATGTTTCTTTTGGAAACTAAATATCTTGCTGCCTGTGCCAATTACCGCTTTTATCAGATGTTTGAAGATCATTAAAAATTCTGTTTTATGCATGTCATGATGACAGCAAGATTTCTTTATTATTTTCTATTGTGATTTGAGAGTTTATTCTTTTAAGTTTATTCATTTGTATTACTTCATTTGTATCTATTATGTCTTCGCTTACATAGATAACTACACCGTCATTTTTGTTTATACTGCTGTCATTGTATTATATTTGGTAACCCGAGATGGTAGAGAATTCATGATGTTTTAGGTTACAAGTCTCAGTACATATTATGATACATTCGCTCACTTCAAGGCTGTTCAAGAAAACTAATAGTTTGTTACAGTTATGATTTAAGCATCTTATGTTTATACATAATATATAGTCCTTATCAGACACCACATATTTGTTCAGTTCACTTACAGTATCTAATTTGTTCTCGTTGCTTGTGATTCGCTCTAGATAGTATGTATCCCTTCATCGATGTTACTTTAGTTTTGTCTTGTTGGGCTAGCTAGTGGTAGGGTACTGATTACGTCTTAATTTGGCACTGTAAGTGTACTTAATATTGTTGCTGCCGGACTTGGCAAAGATGATAAGCCTACTGATATGGAAGGTCTGTCAACCCGAACTCTCCGATTTCACTCATTATTGGATATATTATTGTACATTAAAAAATAATATGATACATCTTCTTTTTATTGGTTGGCAAGCATGCTTAAGGGGTGAAAACTACCCTTAAAGTTCACCCCAGAAATCGGATTTTTTAATGTATCTCGAGTTCTAATTGATATTTCGCGATGAAATAAACGGGAAATTGTTTGGCATAATAAAGTAAATATAATGGATGTAATTTTAACTATAGGGATTGCAACCCCTATTTTTTATTTTGAAAAAGCTATTCTGTTTTAGCATATGTTCATCACAAACGATACCAAATAAGCAAAAAAATTAAAAAAAATATTTCTGTGCATAAATAATTATGCATACACAAATCGTTAAGAAATTTAGTTTTGTGTTTCACAGTTTTTTTCTAAAAACTGACCTTGAGTAACTGTAGCTATCCCTTAACCCTTTTATGGACACATTTTTCTTTTGAACACATTTAAAAAAATCACAGCTGGTATGGGGGTTTTAGGGGTTTTTGATTATGATTCTGACGTCAGAATTTTAAAATTTAAGATGGCAGATCCAATATGGCGACAACTTTAGGTTAAATTTGTGTTTTCTTTTTGATTAGCACAAAACATTGTATATTGGGGTTTTCGGGGTTGTTGACTGCGATTCTGATGTCAAAATCGCAAAATTTAAGATGTCGGATCCAATGTGGCGATTGAAAAAAGATTTTATAAGCATTTTTTTCGAGAAAACTGGTGATCTAAATATTCTGAAAAAATATAGTTGCAACGTTAGGTAGAGAGCATTTGAGCAGGCCAGGACTTAACGCTTGCTGACCCTGGTTGGTGTGACGCTCTCTGCCTTGCTCTCTCTTCCTCGTATCTTCGCGAGGGCGGCTATACGGCGGCTCTCTTCACAGCTCCGACAAACACGCTTGCACTCGTGATGCACCCGCGTGTACTTCGCCAGGCACCACGTACCGCACACCACTCTCTCTCTCTCTCTCTATCTCTTTCACTGCGCGCGGCAAAGAGGTTGCCGAAAAACTGAAAAACTGCCGGCGCGAGCTCGCATCTCTTTAATTGCGAGTCGTAACTCCGTACCCGCGCCCCGGAGGTTCGTGCCGTTATCGCTGTAAATTTCGACTGGCTGTCCACTCCCTCAAGAAAAATGCGGCCGAAAATTTTCCGCCTTTGAAAACGGAAAAATTCGGTCGATTTTAGCAGAGTTAGTTCTTAACGCGTCTAAGTCCAGCATGAAGGCCAAACGTAAGCGCCCAAATCGCTCTTGAG
>JAYJLV010093169.1:0-12861 GCA_036873485.1 Torymus texanus | reverse complement strand
ATATTAATTTATGTTTAAAAAAGATACATGATTTCAAACAATCTTATGTTGTGTGTGTGTGTGTGTGTGTGTGTGTGTGTGTGTGTATATATATATATTTCTCATTTACAAATAAGAGAAGATTATTGATCTACCTTGTAGAAAGCGAAAAAGAGTCTCCTTAGGGGAATTTTCAATAGCTAAAATGAAAAGCCTCCAAGGTGATTCTACCTGACATTTCACCAACCATAGTGGACATGAGTGAGAAATGAAATCCTCTTCACCTCAATGTGAAAAGAATTTGAATATCCCGATAATATTTTTCTAACGAATAGCCGTTAGCACCGAGCAACTAATCTATTTTAAGATTTATTTATATAAATCTGAAAGTAGCAGATTATAACTTTAATCAATATTTGTTCGTTAAAAATGCATATCTAATGTTTACTCAATAAATTAGTAAGTAGGTAAAATCTTTAGTCGCTTACGCCAGCACTAATAAAACTATATCATAATTTGTTTACTTTAATAAATTTCAACGTCAGATCTTGATCCAATTAATTTATTTTAATCACGGCCATTTATATTGATAAATGTCGTAAACAAACACAAGCAAAATCGACCAAGCGATTATAGCCATATTAATGCCCGATGCATCATTCGTATACTGATTACGCGTATTAAAAACCTACGCTTCCGCGGGTAATGCACGTACAGATATAACCCAGTGATAAATCAATCCGCAGCTCTATATCCCGCTGGACGTACAATATAAGGGCTAACCTGATGAAATCGACGCGCTGGCAAAGAGGCTAGCGCAAATAACGAGCAGCCGTCGAACGACTGTCGCGTGCGATGCATCTGTAATGCGCATACGCGCGGGACGCGCGCGCAATCGCAGCAATTATCGGGTACGCGATTGCCCTGCGAAAGTACCGGCGCGACTTGAATTAGCGCGAGCGGACCAATTACAGGGGGCGAGAGAGCACGAAAGTATACTCGCGCGCCCTGCACTTATTGATTTTGCACATCCAGCTATATGTGCACGAAGCACTCGGTATATACACGTGTGCGCTTGTGTAGTAGCACACGCGAGGTTCAACGAGGCGATGACTGATCGTTAAATTTTCATGTCGGTGATGCTTTTTTTTAGAAGCCTTTGATCACTGCTTCCGCTTTTAATCGAGTATTTTCTTTTTTTTTCAGACGTGGACGTGATGTTTTTTTCGTGTACGTAATCGCTGCAATGATTTATCTGACGGTGGCTGAACGTCGCACTGGTTCTAATGTATTATTTAGGAGAAATTTTTACGAACGCATTTACGTAATACGAACAAAAAAAGGACGCTTTGACGCAGGTGCTTTCCATATTCTGTTTTATGGCCTATAATTTTGAAAAAAAAAACTTTTCGATTTTCTTCACATCAGCGATATTAAGTTGAATTAATCATTCGGCCGCTACAGAATGCTGCAAAATTAAACATTAAAAAAGTAATTTTATTTATGGATGTCATCCAATATTTGCCGTAAATGAAACTTTTAGATAACCCGCGAACAATACATTATTTTATTGGACTACTCAATCACTGGCTATCGAAAAGTCAAGGATACTTGTAATTTTTACTATGAGTGATGATCTTCCAGAATCGAATAAAATATTTACTCGGGTTAAAATCGACTGATATTTGACAGGCGATGGAGTAATTTGTCACTCGAAATTTATATTTTTCAACAAATACTTGCATAAGATGATTTGATAACTTTGAAATAAATATGTTCACTTGGTTTTAATGCGGACGCTTACGAGGATATTTTTTTTCATTCAACAAAATTAGAAATTACCTGACGGTGCGCGATATAAATAAACTTAAAATAATAACATCCAATATTTTCTTCCTATTATTTATAACAATTATTATTTTCTTTTTTATATTGTTATAACCATCCTTCTATTTTTATTCCTACGTATATCTATAACTTTAAACTTAGTAACATTAGTCAAACGCCAGATAATCCAGTTCCTCCTGCTTTGAACTCGCAATTCGTTAAACCCTTGCACTCGAATTTTGCAAATGCGTTTACGACGTACATCCGAAGAAACTCGTGCGCTAGAGAGCCTTGGCGCCGAGTCTCTACGAATTAACGCCACACACCGAGACCCGTACCCATCTCCCTCCCCTTCCTGGTGCCCTCTTTAAGTGATTAATGCGAGAGTTCGTTCGCCCAACTCTTAATAGCTGTTAATTTCAATTTGCCGCGCGGATCGAAACGAATGCGCCGTCTGAGATTTCGATTCTGCGCGCGAATTATATATATATATATATATAGATAGGTTTATCGGTGCGCTAGCGCATGCATCATTTGCCCTGTCCACGCGTGCACCACTGACGACAGGAGGATTTATTCGACTTTTATAAAGGCAAGATTGATGGGACTGGCGCGCGCAAGTCTCACCTTGTGTTCGGATTTGTTTTTCGCTTTTGCCACGGTGTTATTACTTTATGACTCCTAACGCGATGACGAGAGTGTCGAGCGCGTTGAAAGTGAGATATTTGACGGGGACTGGAGTGCCCGAGGCGCACTATGCATTCGCTCGGACCTGATTGTGAGTTATGGTTTGAATGTTTCGTTTCGGATCTAGGAAAGATATGTTTTTTTTTTGCATTGCAGTTTTATCAAAAGTTAGCTGGGCTCGTGTGTTATCGAAAATGTTGTTAAAATATATTTATAAATCATGTAGTTGTTCGGAGAAAAACCAAGAGTACATCGTAAAGTACATAGTAGGATTCGAAGTGAGAAAAAGTTTAATTTTTATTCCGTTTTTAAAACTTGTTTAAAATGGATTAAAAGAGATGTTATTGTTTATCTATGACTATTTTCATCCAACAAATGAATATCGATATATTTTTTTTAGAACAGCTATTGTATACTATTTTTAAAGAAGAAAACAGAATTAAATTGATTAATAAAGTTGCCAGGCATTGTTGTACTAAAGCAGCGGCTGCATGAATAGACAAATGAATATGCATGAATTTGTTTTCTTTTTCAATATTTTATGGCATTATACTCTCGCGCTGTCGTTTGCTTTTCCATTTACGCAAATAAACTAATCCACGTGGATGGCTGGTTTCCAAAAAAATATAGCGCTCGCAGACTTTTATCTAGATGGAACTTATTTCCCGCGCTCCAACATCGATTTTCCCTCCCTTTTTGGAAACACTCACAACGGGAGAGAGTTAGGCAATAAAAATTTCTCCGAACAAACATTCGCTGCAGTTTAACAAACCTGGTACCGACTGCGAATCGTGGCCGAGGTTTGTAGGAAAGTGTATTTCTGTCCGCGTATTAATTCTTTAAATGGTAAGTTTTTTCAAAGGATGGTAAATAACGGTGAAAAGTCCAGTTTACTGATTCTTTTTTCAGGGAAATGAACATGTCCGTTATTGCGAGTAAACTTTATTACCTATATTATTTCAAAGTAAATATTTGTATTTGTCTATTTGATATACACACGTAGACAAAAGGAATATTTGTTCTGTATATCACCAAAAATTTTGATTCAAAAATACTTTTTTGTTCACTATCTCGTTATGCCAGCAAATACAACAAAAATGTATACGTGTACTTTCTACTACTATTACACGGGCACTATAACATACTCATACATCATTCTTGTCGCTATACACATCTCTTTATTGCAGAGATAAATCTAGCTCTACGTGGCTCAGTCCTCCCTCACCCGCCCGCAGCTGCTGACGTCCATTCATAAAAGATACATCATTAAAAATAAATGCAAAGTGCCATTGTGAGAGGGGGCGGCACACATTTAGTTAACTTTTTTATGAATAGCTTTTATCGAGCTTCCTATAAGCTCTGGCCAACTATCGTAAAGTACCATCAAGAGGCCCTAGCCGTGCAGATTTTTAAAATATCACGGCCCTCCCTCTCTCTTTCTCTCTCTCTCTCTTTCGTGCTTGCTCCCTCTCTTACCGCCAGCTTTGCTATTGCACCAGCTTAAACGGTATCGATTAAACAATTTTCATCGATTTAGCCTTTTTTCGCGATCCCCTTGTGTGCACGTGTGCGTGTGTATGTGCAAGCGCCGGCAGGCACTTTTCTGGCGAATGGGTGTGAGAGAGAGAGAGAGAGATAGGCAAAGTCGAGGTCAATCTGCGCGCACGGAGCCTTTAGCCTGCACACGCGCTGCGCCCGACCGGCTAATTTACATTTTAATAATATCGTGCGGGCCAAAGCAACGGGGCGAAATATCGTAGTGGCATAATCGAGGGCCAGGGGAAAGAGAGAGAGAGAGAGAGAGAGAGAGAGAGTGTGAGAGAGGCTAAGCTCGCTACCTACGTGTGTTGAGCTTTTAAGTACTTCGGCAATTTTCGTGTTACTTAAAATTTCGCGGCTTTGCGCTAATTACAGGTGTTTGCTTTGCCAGATGTATTTGAATAACAGCTTTCTCAAGGCACGTTGCATATAATTATTTTTATGCCTAACGTACATTTTTTATAAATCATTTAATGCAAACAATTTTAGTGCCAAGTGAAAGAAATGAAAATACCCAATTTGATTGTTAACAATTTTCCAAGTGTCATTAACTAATCAGCTATAGTTGAGTAACTGTTGCCAATAATAATAAAAAGAAAATGCATTTGAAGAATGACCAAAAGTTCGGTATAGCTGCATAATTTATGATTGATTCTCTTCTAACTTTTAACCAGAAGGAATAACGGCTCGACAATAAAGCATCATGAAACGCAGTGCACCCGAGTTTCGACTTTAAAAAACGTTGTGGGTACACCGCAGCGTAAACCACGTTTTCCCAACCCTCATGAAAATCTAAAATTCGATTCGTGCGCGTGAAAAAATTATCGCAAAAAAGAGCATCCCCAAGAGCCGGTGATTTCAAGCTGTATATTACGAGCAACGCGCAACCGTATATACACGTAGACACACATGCACATAGCGGCCGAGGGGGGAAGAGGTTTGTATACACGCGCGAGTCCGGTCGTTCGGCTTAAAGCGCACGTGTGCACTTCGGCGAGAAAACTTTTATGAAGGGCACTTTCCGAGGGGTTTGCTCGCGCGAGAAGCTGTCGCTCCTTCTCCTCGGCTCTCTCTCTCTCTCTCTCTCACTCTCTCACTCTTTCTCTCGCCCAGTCGTTCGATACTTTGGGAGCCGCGCGGGAGGAGCGAACCTTGAAAACTTTATTCTGCAAAAGTTTTTTCAACTTCCCGCGTGCACGAGCATACCGGCGTAAAGATGTATTATTATCGTTGCTGCGCGTTATTTTTCCTTGCTCGTTAACGATCTCTTGGAGTTTATAGATGTCCACTGAATAACTAGATAACTTTTTCACTTCGGCTTTGGCGGGGTTAATTAGATGGTTAGGGTTTTCATTATTGTATTTAATTAGGGGGGAACATTAATTATTGCGAATGAAGAAATTAGTCAATCGTTGATTTAGAGTAGCAGTTTAATCGTAGTATGTCTTGTTAAGACATTTCGAGCTTTAGTTTTCCTTTTGCTAAGGGAAGTTTCAAAAGGAAACTATAATGAGTTTCCAAGACATAAAAGTAAGAATTATTTCAGTAAGCGCTCACAAACTGTAATCGCCGTATAGAACTACCTGGTGTCGACTAAAAGTATAAAAATTTAAAAAAATGTTATTATTCCTTTTCTGGTAAAATGTTCACGATGATGTTCTACTCGTAAAAACAGTTACTGAAAGAACTTTGTCAACTACAGTTAACAAAAGTTAAATTGTCTACGCAAAGAATTATAAGATATAGAAATCTACATTTATACTAATGTATCAAAAAATTAAAAATGAAATAAACTCTGTTAATAAATAATTAATTTAATTTCGTTTAGTCAAAATTATAAATTTACCTGAGTGAGCTTTATATTTGCACGTCCAATTAAGGATCTTTTCACGTCAAACTATATTTAAACTAATTGAAAAATATATCATCGACTTTTTCGGTTTGGTATTGAAGACCGTGGCAAAAACTCAATCCGACACGAATCAATTTACCCGAAGATTCACGGATTCTATTTAACAAATAATTGAACGTTATCCCGTTTCAATGATCTTTTTTAAACGGAGACGCACGTTCGCTCTAGCTCTCTCTCTCTCTCTCTCTCTCTTCCTCTTGCTCGGGCCGTTAACGAGAAACGCGATGGAGATAAATTACGTTAAAATCCGCAAGTCGGTCATTAGGGAAAAGAAGATCGAGGTGGTGGTGGCGGTGGCAGCCGCGGTAGTAGTGGAGCCAAGGCGAGAGACGTTTGCGCTCGGTTTCGTCTCTCGCTCGCCCTGCTAAATCTCTCTTTCTCCCTCACTTTTACTCCTCCTCCTCCTCTGCGCCACAGCGTCTGCCAGACTGAATGAAAATCTGCGCCAGAGTGCGCGAGATTTATATTTTTGCTCTCTCGACCCCCCTGCTGCGAGATTTTATATATATAATTATCGACTGCAGGAATTCTGTCTCTCTGTTTCTATCTTTCTGTCTCGAACACCGAGCCGAGCTCTTATTTCGCCTCGAACTCGTTTTTCCCGCCGTTATTGATTCTTTCCCAGATTTCCTATCGGCTCTATAGCGCCGTTGTACCTTCTATGAATGATTCATGTGCAACGGGCTCGACGAGATAAAGCAATTATATTCTTTGGTTTAATTACTTTTACAATTGACTATAGGTGAAGTTTGAATTATAATCTTTAATAATGGAATTGTATTTTACAGATGGTAGACGCAAATATGTATTAAAGATTTTCAATAATTTTAAATATTCATAAAACTCCGCTTCGTAGATCAAATTCATTTGAAGAATTCAGAAAATCAGCTCGTAGCTTTTTGCATGTATAAGTTTCGCTTTAATTAAAAATGAAAATGCAACGAACTTTTTTTAAATTAAACATTAATTTAGAGGAATATTGTATGGAAATATTAAAAATAGCAAAATTTTATATAAAGTCTTTAGAAATGTTGTTCAACTTTTTTTTTTTTATTTGAAAAGACTTTTTAATAACACCTGAACATAAAAAATTGGTCGATTTTCTGAACCCTCAGCAGTAACTTTACCCTTAAAATTGTATCGCTGTTTTGATATATAAAATGTAAATATTTCTCATAAAATATGAAAACTTGATATGATATTGGATTTTTGTATACTTTTCTACTGTGTGTCATAAACAGGGATTTCAGTAGTTACATGTATGATTGACCTTCATAATAACTTTTTTATGTGATATTGGAATACAAAATAATCATATAACTGTAATTCTAATTTAAAATAGAATTTGTTTACATTATCATGAGTAAACTTTTTTTATATTATTACTTTTGCATTAAATTGGTTAGCTTAAAATATTACTTTATTTCACTAGTGATCAAAATCTTATATTGATGCAATTATTTTCAACTATTTTTTGAACATACAAAAGAAATATCGTGCGATTTATAAATATTCGAAATGACGTCTGTTGTATTATTCAAATAAAAATTAAGGCAAAAGAGAAGACTGTAGGAGGTTAGAAAACACCGAATCAAAGTATAAATAGCACGGTCAGTTCTCAGGCTTCGGTTACATATCTTGCCATCGTAGCGTGACACGCGCTACTTGATTTGATTGTAATGAATAATATTTACTAACTTCTTTTATTAGCTAACAGAAAGCCTTTGTTTCAAAGCCAGAAGCAACACCGATATTCGTGTCGTGCATGTGCTTGCACATTAGCCTTAATGGCCAGAGGAAGAAAAAACACAACAGCGAAATAATCGTAATATCTTAAAGACGTGTAAATTATAGCACGTAATGCACTCATTAAACGGCAAGGTCGCGAAAAATCTCGCTTGCAACCTTAACGTGTGAGCGCGTGCAGGTGTGGCGCTTGGAAAAGGAGGCGAAGGGCTGGGGAAACTTACCTCTTGGAAAAGCGACTCAGCAGCTTGCCAAGGCTGCGAAAGTAATGAGGAGCGGTCACGTAGACATAGGCAGGCTGATCATCGTTACTGTACTCGCGATTATAGCGATCGCGATCGTACAGATCGGCAGTGGCGTTATCCAACGTTGAATTAAGCAGCATCCCCCACCTTATCTAACCAGGGGATTGCAGTATTTCAATTAGTGACTGTATAATTAAATAGTGCCTATCGATCTCTATGTCCACTTGCCACTTTTATCCGGAATATTTATTCCTGAATATATTGAGAACAATAAAAATTTTTAATGACCAACATAAAGAGCAATGTAAAATGCGGTTTTCTCACAATATATGTATCGTGAAGGTTGTAAACATTAAACGAATATATTGAGTTCAAAAATAACTACTTTAATGTTTTAAAATAATTGATAATAATCGTTGTAATTTACTTTAATAAGTAGAGATTGAAATATTACGTATATGCGAAGTAGACATATATTCTTGTTATTAGATATTCAGAGTTACTCACATAACTGAAACTCTCCTGCAGATGTGTAAGATTATACGGCACGTACACTCGCTGATCAATATCGATCCAATTATAAATATCCTTGTGCCTTGGGAAGATCTGTACTCGAATGCAGAAAAATAAGTCAAAATTGTATCTTAGTATTTGAAATAATATTACGCAATACTTGTATCATAATCTTAACGATATAATAATTGAGCAACAGTTTGTTATTTGCTTTATATTTTTTAAGTTAGGTAAAAGCATCAATTGTGAAACATGCCCTCGTTACTGAAAGTGACATAATTCATAGTATTATATTGAATTACAGTATTTGAAAAAGATATATATATATATATATATATATATATATAAGTATAAATTATATTTATTTTAGTCATTCCCGATAACACATATATCTTAGAGGAAATTAATATTAAATATTATTTATCATGCAAGACAAAAAACTAATTTATTTTGAAGTATCTTTATAATAATCAAATACTTGATTAATATTACACTAAAACGTTGTACTACAGTTATTCCCTTTAGTTAAGTGTCAAAATTAATAACTAGGATTGAAATGAGTTTTACTAAGTTATTCACTCATTAATTGAGTTTTAGTTCATTAGCAATTAATTTACATATACCGAAAGATTCAAAATTTTTCTAGAAAATGCTTCATTATCGGTACTTTCGCCTTAGTTTATTTTTTATTAAAATTGTATTACTTTAATTAAAATCTTATGTAGAATGAATAATGTTATAAAATGAATTGATACCCAATTACGGCGAAAAACGATGTAATTGTATAATCATTAAACCGTAAATTTCAGTATAAATTGATTTTAATAAAAGATTACACTTATTTTTTTAATGAGAGCTTGAATGTTACAATTTATCAGGCTTGCAAAATTTAACGAATGAAATAAATGGTTTATTTTGTCGTCGACTTTTGTCGTCAGAAATTGTTGTCGCATGGGCGAACATTGCAAAACATGGGTGAATGCAAACTGACATTTTAACAGTATAGACAAGCACGTTTCACGAGAGTGTACGTGCAATTGCATGGATTAAAATTAAAAATTCATGGTAGATTCAAGGGAGCTCGACATGGAATGTAAAATGCGAGCAAATTGCTTTTACGCTTACGATTTTTCAGCTGGACTACGTCGGTTGATGTATTTTTAAATCTAATCAAAGTTAGGTGATCATTTTTCTAAGTGCGTTCTATTATTAAAATTTTCTATTATGATTGTAACACTTGCTAATAACTTCATTAAGTATTTTAAATTTCTATTTCTAAATTTTCGAATTGTCAAATATTTTTAAACTAACTTAATGTACAGTTTAAATATCATATAAATAAGTTAGTTTAACCCATTTAGACTTCAAAAAGGATGCTAAGCAATAATACAAACAGTAACTGTTAATCATAGAAAATCAAAACATTCATTCAGATAAATTTAAATGGTCTTAAGAATTGAGACAAACATAACAATAGCTCAAAAAAATGTAAATTTACAGATACCATTCTTCTGGTATTAAATAGCAGCTCTACGCTTGCCAAGAACGATTGGCAAACACACAACAAGCCGCAGCAAGATTGTCGTTACATTTTCGGAACGCAAACGCAAATTGATCGAATTCTCGTGCTTACTTATTCACAATTCTCTCTCTTACCTTGTTGACAGCCAGGCAGAACTGAAGCAGCTGATCGGCCTCGGACGATCTCTCCATCGCTTCCATGTCAGTGGGCAACAAGCCTTGGATGATCTGCTGTATTCTGTAGGAGCGCTTCTCCTCCCGGTCATTCTGCAACTCGACAAGACGAGGAACATCGTCAGATACATATATATATTTACAGAATGCAAGAGGCAATTCTTCACGCCTGTCGAGGGCCCGTCGCCAAACATTCTATAGTCGGTCTCTTTTTTTTCGTTATACATATATATACGCGGTATGTATCATGCATATTAGGTATAGGTCGAGGTTCGACGACGATTCCTTGGCGCGCGGCCAAGCGCGCGGTGAAATTCCAGGGAGAGGGAAGCTCGAGGAGGAATCCCCTGGCGAGCTTATCCGCGAAATGGGTCTCGAGGAAGACGGGACACGTCGCGCACGCCCTGAGCCCCAGGCGGCCCTCCGTAGCAGTGACGCCGAGATGGCTGGATGGATACGTACACTACAGGTGTCATGCGTTCGCGCCGAAATGGAGGAGACGGATGTGCATTGGCTCTGGTAGCCCGGGAGACTGAAGTTTAGTGGAGGAGAAACGTTCTGAATCGTGACTTTGTTCCGCAAGTTTTCGAATCTTATTCGTAATAGCAGCTTTTAATGATTCTCAAAAAGACGAAGTATAATAGCTTAATCTGAATTAGGTAGTTGTTAAAAGAGGTTTTTATAATTTCTTTTAATTTAACATGCTCTGTTAAAATTTAACTATAAAACAATACGATATAATTTAGTCTTTGTAAGGTAAGTTAGAATTTTTATTCCAAAATT
Organism: Torymus texanus; assembly: GCA_036873485.1. NCBI lineage: Eukaryota > Metazoa > Arthropoda > Insecta > Hymenoptera > Torymidae > Torymus > Torymus texanus. The sequence goes on along the minus strand of JAYJLV010093169.1, from coordinate 1,935 downwards.
GGCATTTTATCATATACAAAAACTTTTATACATAATGCATATTGGAAAATCATAAAAAGTTTAATGCTTTAGATACATGTATGTAAAGTAGTAATTTATGGTGTGAATTTGCGTCATAATAAAAGCGTGTGACATATATTATGCATTATATTTAAAAATCAGATCGCGATTCATATTATTTATGTCTCTAGAACACAGAGTGCTTCACCTTTTGACAGTCAGCGCACGCAACAACAATAAATTTTAAAGGTTAAAATTATTAAACACGTTATATCTTTAGAAGTTAAAAAATAAAGTTTATTTCTTTATTAATAATATACATAATGGCTATTTTTACGTGATATATTATAAACATCCCTTTTTGAAATCTGTCGAAAAAATAAACTACAAATATAATATTTTTGAAAACTCCGATTGATGTAGGACGTTCTATAAAAAAAATTGCAATCTACACTCGAACCACATTCTTGAAATAACTGACTATTATACACTAAACAAGATTATACCTGTTAACGTCACGTAGCTACATATTTTTCAGAATCAACCTATTGATATTAAACTCGAGCAGAGCTCTACATACTTCAATATTTATTCCTCTTCCATATTTTACACGCAAAAGGGCGGGGGTGAGAGGGGGATTCACAGTTGCAACCGACACAATGTAGCTTTAGAACGGAGCTGCTCCCAGCACGCGTGCTCGCGTAGGTACAGAGAATAATTGTGACAACAACGTCGAAACAATAACGCCCGTGACGTATAATTGACGGACAATAGGCTGTACGCGAGCGCACGCTTCGATGTGTTTTTGCGCGGCAGATATAAAGCGTCCGCCGAGGCCCTGACCGATAGAGAGACCGCGTACTGTGGCGCACGCGCGCGCACGCGGTGCAGACCGAAAGAGAGGGAAAATCAGAGTCCGGAGGAATCTCGATTATTTTCTCTGCCTCAACTGTGGGATATGTTTCGATTGCTGTCGTGTACCGAACGAGTGCGTGTAACACGGGACTACTATATAGGCCTAAATATTTTATTTTATTTTGCTTCTAAACATATGCATATATAGTTTAGTTATCAAAAATATAGTTTTTATATTTTTTTCTTTTTAGCAAAATGTACTATATTTTAGTAGTTTCAGCTATAGTTATCGTATAAATTTTTTATTCATTTATTCAAAACCAGTATAAAATTACATAATGTATTCCTATATTGCTATAGGCCACAAAGCAATTCCTATAGAGATAAAAACATTTACCTGTACATAGATCTGGCTAACTATAATTAACTTATAACTAAAATTGATTAACAATATTGTTTTTTATGTTATTTATTGCCCTGTTTCTGCCCCCTTGCGATGTTAATCGACGATGGAGAGGTCTGTGGTGTGTTGGTAAACGAAGCACATGTGTGAAACAGTGGTGCTTGTTATCAATCGGTGAAGATTTGGGACTCAAAATCAGCTTGACGAGTAATTAATCCCAGTCTTACCGATCGAACCACCACTAGACCTTTACCTTGTAAGTTCTCTCGAGCAAAACCCGCACTGGAATCGGCCTTTCGGTATTCATGCGGTCAGCGCAATCATCTCTCTTACTAGGAGAGAGTCAGACCTCCGGATCATGGACAGTGTTGCCAGAACCTGCCGAGCTCAAACCGCCGCTAGGTAACGCTGAAGTAGCCCAAAACCGCGAGAATATAAAAAACTTATTCAACACATAACTCACCTTCGCAACTTCCTAATAAAAAAATTTAATTCAAAATTTTTCTAAATCATCACAAATTGAAAACGTAAAAAATATATTAATAAAACTTTAAATCATTTAACTCTTACTATTAAATATTTTTATTGCCATTTCTTACATTTTTGACTAGCAAGAGATCATAAATCAGTTAACCATGAAAAATTAAGAGTAATTATAAATTTAAATAACCATACAT
>JAYJLV010093168.1:0-37500 GCA_036873485.1 Torymus texanus | reverse complement strand
AACTTTCCTACCATTACCAAACAAAGGACCGAACGTGGCTTGTATACCTACTTACACTTCTTCCACTAAAATCTCAGCATAGCACAAACCGAGCACTTAAAAACCACGCATCACAAAGCATTCGCTCGCTTCCTCTGTCTTTTCGCAAATCCAAAGGGCTCGTCGCGTGGACGACACTCTTTCTTCTTTTTTTTTTACGCGCGCATGGCGCAAAGCGTCAGAAAGAGAGGCAGAAGGATCGATCGGGCGGTGAAGCTTCGCGTGAGCGGGAAAAATGTAGGCCTACTATGTGCTCGCGCTATTCGACGTCGTTGTTTTTCCTTCGCGCGCTCGATGGGCTTCGACGTCGCAAGCGCGTGGATCCTGTCTGTGATTGTTTGCTTAATATATGGAAACATATAACTTTTATTTCATGGAAAATTTTTAGTCATTTTTGGATGCGTTTTTTTTTTTGTTGAGTTGAAGTGTAAATAATACGTGTATAATGCTTAGCGGCTAAAATATGTTGTATAATGGGAAATAATAAACTTACTGGCGTTGAAGTAATAGTTGTAAATAGGATAACGTTTGATATATGTAAAAAGTATGTAAACTCAATTGAGGATTTGGTTAATGGATGAATAAATTAGTACAACTGCGCTCTAGGGCTTCAAAAATTTACGTAATTCGGTAATATATCTTCGAGCTATTACGATGGCATATGGTATATAATCAATTCCCTTTGGATTCGCGAAAAGTTATATGAGTATAAAATTATCACTAAAACAATCTAAGAATAATGACGTCTTACACAGTTGTACATTAAGACACTTTGCCTACGACTTGAAGATTAATGAGAGAAAACACTCTACTTATATAGCGACACGTAGTAATTTTATTGCAACTGTAACGAGCATGAAATAAGTAGACACACAGAAGAAACGAAGACGCACACGCGCGCGTGATTGTAATTAGAGCACAAGACTATTACATGATTATCAATTAGCGAAAGTGCATGGGAGTATAATCGAGTAGAATTAAAACTAGCAATGCATTATCATTCATTTGTTTTTTCATCTCGTATATCACGGATGGGCGGAGTAATCAAATCAAATGTCCGAATGTGCATGGCACATATCAGGCATTGTTGGGGGTTATTGTGGTACCAACAGAAATTACATCGATAGTCGGTTTGGAGGTTAAGATGATTGCATCTACATTAATGTAATATGGAGATTCGAAGAATTATTTGAACTTTCTTTCTACAAAATTCGAACGTATATTTACTTGCGCGATTAAAAGTATAATAAATATTATAATCATTGGACAGTTATTTTTACAATAAAATTACGGTTACATTTTAGCATGTAAATATACTTTCGAATTAAATAATACTGAAAATTTAACATTTATACTAATTTTTATTTAATTAAAGAAATAATATATAAACAACACTTAATTAAAGTTTTCATGAGATGTTTATCTGATACTAACAACGCATTAGAAAAATTCTCACCAATTCGACAGTTATCAGATCATTACATCAGGTATACATTGGCAAAAGCTTTTCACGCCATTCAATTACCCAACTTATGCGCTCGTTACGTGCGCGAGCCTAAGCTCGAGTTTCCGAGCAAATAAGTTGAAACATTTTCGGTATTGTAAATGGAAAAACTCGTATCAATTTCGCATTTCAAGTGCAGTTTGAGTTTCGCGAATTGTATTTTGGCAACCGTTTAAACTATTGCCATACCAACTTTAATTACCTTTCGTCGTGAATTTCACGCAATTTCACGTTTCATTCAAGGTGGAGTTAAAAATAAGTCCAAAGGTATTTATAACGCTGATGGCTGTTTGATTGATTGGCGTGAACAATATATAAACGTCAATGTTTATGTTTTATGGATAACAATTCAATTAATAAGAAGCTTATTTCCATCAACTGATGAGTTGAATCAAATTTGGATGATATTGCAAGGCAATTAACATAGATTATTGCGAGTTTACTAATATTAAAAACAGTTACCACATACAATATTGATTAATTTTGAAATTACTTTTGCTTTAAAAATATATTTTCCGTTGAATTAGAAAATTGAGAAATCAATAACATTATTAATAAATCAATACCTGTGTTGTTTAAAAAACTGGTCAAATTTTATTCTACTTATTATATAATATCATCGATGCACTGCATATAGTATCTAATCTGTTAATCAAGTTTTATGAATCATTAATTAAGCGATTTACGTCAACAATCTAACTGTTGTAGCAGAAATTACTTACTTTTCAGAATTGATATTTTCAAGGCATTTTAAATTCGTTAACTTAAGAATCGTATTTCGTGACCCATCATCCCTGCATTTTTAAGGAATTTGCATAACAGTCAATCATATCTAATTCAAGAATCATGATTTTAGTCTATTTATGCTTTTTATTCTAAACCCTGATCCAATGATCACGTTCAAATAAAAATAACATATGTTTCTGGAAAGAATCAAAAAGAAATTTCGAGCAATCCCACTTGAAACTCCTCACCATACACCTAAAAACCCCAAACATCAAGATTAAATTCACTTTTTCTTCTTTCCTACACCCACGCCTTTGCTCTCGGTCCTCCCGAATCATCCCTCGCCCTAACGGTACATCGAAACGCGATCGATTCGAACGAACTCACCTCACAAAACGTCGCGGATAATAAATCGAGCGCGCGTGCCGAGCTAGTACGACACGCACACACAGAGGAATTTCATGCGTCGCAGGGGACAGAAACGGCATGAATTATTGAGCGTGCGTGCATTTTTTTTCTCTTTTCGGTCTCTCGCGACCAAGGGGGGATAAGGCCGCGTGGGTGTGAAATTTTTAATGGACTTGAACGGCTAATGCCAGTTGGGGGAAAGGTTCGGTTGTTTACCAGGTCGACTCGTGCGAGAGTTTTTCGGAGGTGCACGAGTTGTGAGGGCTAAGTTCGAGAAGTTTGCTTGGTTTGGGAGGAATTTATGGAGCGTTGAGAAGTTTATTATTTGGAGTGATTATCTTAATGTTTATAATACTTGTATACACATTTTGTGCATAGATAAAATTATATCTTTGTAGTTTGTTGTAATGGAAATGTTATGTTTTATTCTAAAAATAGTTTACGGACAATAGATATAGGTATAGAAAAGTTTCAAAAACAGTTCGAAATGAAATTTTGTGGTTCTCACACTTTGTAGAATGTTTTGAATGTATAAAAAATTTTTAATAAATTAATAACTAATGGAGTTTTGCGTAAATATAGAATTTGTAAAGTATAATGAGTAAATATATTATGTACATTTAAGTGTTAAATGTATTCTTCGAAGTATATTATTCCATACAAAATTTTACATCATAGTTATATTTTATAAAATATTTTGCTACTAAAGATGTTTTACGTAAATATTAAAGTTACAAAAAATTACGAGAAAAACATTTATGTATACGTAGAAATTGAAATATTCTACAGGGTATATTATTCTATACAAAATTTTACATCGCATGAAAATGGATGAGATTTTTGCTTTTAATCTTATTTTATAATAAAATTTTTATATTCGAAACGTCATTTTATTTCTATAAAAATGAATTGAAAAATTGAAATCATCTCAAATTCGATAAATGTTTTTCTCTATAGAGTTGTAAAATTACTGTCAACATTACTTTTTCTACAAATATCTTAAAAAAATAAAGATTTAATTTTCATAGTTTCGAAACTTTTTTTGCTTTCTTTAAATGAAATCCGTCTACCTCTAATTTTATTTAAGAGTAATCCTAAGAATATTCTATTAAACTTTCTAAACTCAGTCAACCACCCTATTTCCCTAATCACACCAACCACGCTACCAAATTTTGTCAACTCACACCACATCGTCACCACAAATTACACTTCCATTATACCTTTAATCCCATTTCTTCTCATTTAAATAAAAAAAAAAAGAGAAAAATCTCTCCCTATATCTACATTCCTCGGCGTGAACGACTTTTTCCTCATCACTATACATATACATACACCGGGCCGACGTGTTTGCCGATATGTACGCGCACAAAACCCGTTGACCGTCTTCTTCTTCGTCCCGTTCCCCCCACTGATTCTTCCTTTTCGGTGTGCAGCTCGCACGCGATTTCCTCTTTCACTGAATCATTCCGCGCTCGCGCGCCTCCGAGCGAACGAATCGAAGTCTATTAGCCCGATGAATGTAGCCGCTGGGTATAGAGAGTGTTTGTCTTTGTTCAGAATGAGGGTTTGATATCGTAATGTTGGCGGTTCTTTTTTTAGGAAACGAGTTGGTTTGTTTGTTTTACATGATTATGTGTGCATACACTAATTTGCGAACTTATACATCATACGATGTAATATTAAAATTATTAATGAGTCGAGACTTTGGTATAATTATAATGTTATACAAAAAAAATTCAATAAAAATAAAATCATCTTTTTATTAGTTAATTAAAACGATAGATTGAGCTATTTTTTCATATAGTAACGGTTTTAATAAGAAGTTAATAATAACCTCATACAACTTTTTATTATCTGAATATACATATTTACTCTTATAACTTATACATTCTACAAGAATAAAACTTACCAAAACCTTTTTTTTTCTTTAAAAAAAGCTGTTTAACATTATAAGGGCGAAAAAACAATGTCAACGACAAAAAAATTACCGGCCAATATTTCGTTTGCTGTACAAAATAAACATATCCATTTAGTCTCGGTCTCCCTTATCTCTATTTACAGTGCCGCCGGCTCGAAATGGAAATGAATATTCTATTCCAATGAATCACACAGAAAGGGCGACGTGTCTACAGGCCGTTTACCAAAAATATTTCCGGCCGACCCAGTGACACAATAAAATAACACGAAATATAGGATGCGTAATTGCCGTAGGGTTAGTTCTTCGAAATGTTTCTTTGGTTATTTTGATACCATCAATTTCTATCGATCTATATGAGGCTGCATTCATTATTTTTATATTCGTATAAATTTTCCAAATATATTATTGCATAGTATTTTATTTATATTTCAATCGAGTTCCATGATGATTACTCAATAATTGATATTAGTTTCAAGTTAAGAATCGTCTTATAAAGAACGTGAATTATCAAGTAGAATAACGAAGCTAAAATTAGAAACCATTGGTCTTGCGGGTTGCAGAATAAAACAGTAATAAGAAACAAGGCTCATTATGAAGATATAGAGGTCCCATAACGTTAGCGAATTCCAAGTTTCGTGCTGCTTAATCGTATCACTGGGTCACCGTCATCAATATTTTTAGGAATTAGCCACATATAAACGCATTTATGTTTGTGCGTTAAGAAATGTACATACATCTGTATTCATTAGTTATGTTTCCAACATTAAAACCATTGACTGACAAAGTAAAAATGTATATAACGTAAAAAATTGGCGTCACTTGCTTGTTAAAGTCTTTACTACTTCGAAATCCAGTCATATCCCAATTATAAAATTGAATAAAGTTTATGAATAACTTCGGATGATGTATAAATGGAACTAAGATCGGATAATTTCAATATGAAATGAATCTTGAAAAAAAAAGATAAAGAAAGAAAGCTTCATGATATTGACGATAGTAGTATAGTATAAGAAATTATATATTCCTATTTGTATTTTACAATAAATCTTTTAAAAAGTCATCAAACTTATATAGTTCTGTTTTTATATATTCTATTGTTGCGAATTTACGATTTCTATAATTAACAAAAGAAAAAAGTGCCAACAAATAAAAATACGAGTGCGACGTATTCCAAACGGGGAACTAGTAATAGACAACAATTTTAATGTTAACATTACCCTTGCCAACTACGTTATCCATAACCAATATATACATTTCACATCTGTAAAATTAATATTCCAAGGTTTCAAAAAAAGAGGACAACCTCTGCTTTTAATATCCATCCATCAGCTCACTAAAATCCACTAATTAAAATGTGTCTCTCGCTCTGAAGCAAGTACTGATAGTAACAAATGTAACGGGCTTCCAAAGTGATTTGGTCGATCGTCGGGTTTAAAAAGCATCTTCAGTACCCACTAATTTTGGTATCCCCCGCCTGCTTTGCATGTCACGATGGTATTGTCGCTCTCGAACCCTGCCCTTGTTTTCCACTTCGACCTTGCGCAGGGCTCAGGAAAATAAGCTGCTATTATCGTGTAACGTGGAGTATCGTTTCTCTGTCTTCATGGTGGTTTGAACTTTCGCGGTTCATTTATTTTTCAAGATGATGTCGGCGAAATTACGATTCAATCTAACTCAAAAATAGCGTTATTTATTTGGTGTATATAGAGATTTTCCCAAATTAAATTTTGTTGGCAGTATAGTATTTACCAATGGAATTAAGACATTAGGTATTATTGAATAGAATTTTTTGTTTTTTACTATAAACAAATGAAAAGTATCCCTTAGGTTACTTTAACATCCAATTTACATAGCTATTTATTAATATATGTTAAAATTGTGAAACTTGTAACGATATTGTATTCTGCGATTTCTTTACAGAATTATTATAATTAGTAATAAAGTATTACAAAATCAAAATCGAAGGTTGAGGTGTTAAGTATATTATTATATCCTTCTTGACATTCGTTATATTTTCTGGTTTAAAATTTTGTTAAAACGTAACACTATACAGAATCTAGTGGGACGATGGAGATGTTGGTGAAGCTTAAAAACCAAAATAAAATAAAATCTGTTTAGCATTCAACATAACAATATATATATACTTATCAAAACACATATAAACACAGCTACACGTACACCTTTGAAATCCTAAACTAAACCACGTAAATCCCTAACAGAAAAAAGAAAAAATACAAGAACCTCATCGTCAAAATAATCCCCCCAAACATAGCCATCTCAACTTTCGCCACGCGCTCGCGCGTGTTTCGTTCCAGGTAAACGCGCGGGTGGGATTCCAACGTGTACATATATATACACTCGTGAGAGATCGATGTAGCGACGGCCGTAAAACACTCGCGAATGCGCTTTTAAGAGCGAAAGCAAGCGCGCGCGCGCGCGTGTACGCGTAAGGCTTCGCGCGACGTTTACGTCGCTTTTAGTTAAATACGATGGGTATCCAAAGCTGTGCCTCTCTTTCTTTGTGCTACGGACGGTGCTTTGATAAATGGTTAATCGAATGAATAGAATGAGGGAACATGATGAGGAACAAGATTAATTGCAGCGAATCATTTGGGATGATGAGGGGTAATGAGGATTGATATATAATGCTGTAATCGTTAAATATGGTATAATGTTTTTATTGAAAATATTAAGAAACCATTGATTATTACAAATGTACATTGATGTCCATATAAAAGGTTTAGCAGTTTTAATGTTTTTCTAACAATGTGTCTTCTCATTAGTATAATTTCAAAATTATTTGCTAAATTATTGAATGTTTTGTTACAAACATAGAAGTATTTTTGTCCTTATAGATTATATGATTATCCTGCCGTTTATTATTGCACTGTAAGTGCTTTCTCATTATAGTTATATAGTAAGAAAAGTAATTTCTTTAAATTAAAAACAATTCAAAATATGTTTCTCTGATCTTTACTTTTATTCAATCAACCGTCACTCACAAGAGATTTCGTACAACTTAACTACAATCAGACACACTCATAGTCCCCAGTAAAATATGATGTGAGTTGAGACACTTGTTTTAGAATGTTTTTCATTAAAAATGATTGAACTAATTATTACAAAAAAGCAATTTACATTTTTTTAAATATACTGATATGCAGATTTTTAATTAAATTAACTGAAATTATTCGTCGTACTTCTTTAAAAATGTACTGTAAAAAGTCGTAATTCACTTACTTATGTTAATTAACGTTAAAGAGCAAATAAATAAGAAAACTTTTTCGGCGCATTGTCAAAAAGTTTAGTCCTTGAACTCGACGCAATTAAAATAATATTTCACAGGAATATATAGCACCTCACTTTTGCCCCAATTTTCCACTTCTTCATATATAGCTAAACACTTGAGGAAGTGAATGACTCATCTTGGCACCTGACTGAATCATACTGCGCATACTATATATATATAAAAGTAAAAGCTTACTTTCTGCGCATTTAACGTATTATTATTCTTTCCTTTTATTAAACGTCACGATAAGATAAATCAATCGAATGACGTCACTTCTTTTTTACTAGCAATTACGCAACAACAAGACCGCCTGCTTAATAGTTCAAAATTCATATTCCGATCGCGCAATTAGGACTGGCTGTCAAGTTGGGACGACACATAGGTGATGATATATATATGTCTTGAGAAAAACTTACGAGCGTTTTCATATTACGTTGCGTGTCTCGCAACACCTTCGGCACAAAAGTAACTGTTCGAAAGTTTTGCATCGCTCGTAAGTTGCCTACTTGCACGGGTTCGATGTAGTAGCAGTGTCAAAAGTTCGTTTCTTACGCTCGCGAGCTTGACTAGCTTTAATTATACAAGTAATCATTGTTTAATTGATAGAATATTATAACGTGGAGTTGTTTCTGAAGAGGGTTCGTGTCAACGGTATTGTTTGATGTATGTATATGTAAAATGAAAATGTCCTGCTTTTGTAGCGAGTTTTTTATGAACATTGTTTTTATTATTTTCGATAGGTTCAAAATGGCTTCGGCATTAGCTTGCTAAAAATTGAATCAATACTAAAAGTTCGCGTCTCTGCCAAGTATATAAACACGCTGTTCCAGTTTCATTCCGGTTACATCATTCGCGATAAAAATTGTAAAACTATTCTTGCACAACGGGATGTTTTTACTAGTATCTGCATTATTGTCGATTTTGAACGCTTTTATTTGTTATTATTATTTCAGAAAATAAAGTTCAAGTATGTAACAAAATTTGGAATGATAATATAATTATGAGTCACAGAGTCTGTTATATGTATATAAAGCAAAGTGATAAATCAACGTCACATAACTCATTAAAGTTTTATCGTTTTCAAATTGAAATAAAAATTAAAATCTATCTCTTACTTTCAAGCAATAAATTTGTATCTAACTTTACTGTAACTTGTTTTTATTCGTAAATTCTATTCATGTAATTAACTAAAATTATCATAAATTTTTTGACAAAATCAAATATATTTAGTGTAATAAAAAATATTATTTAAAATCTGTGTTATGATTTTATTAGCCTATTTAATACTTTAACAAATATGTAAATGATAATAAAACAATATTTTAGAACAGACTTAATAGTAAATGCTGATTATTAATTGGAAAGTACCTTTTTGAAAGCTGCTTTAAAAACACTACTATAACATTGTAAAAATGCTATAATAATATTTAGATAATATTCGTATTTTTAAAAACTATAAAAGCACTCCTATTCATAATATGATACTCGTCGCAACATAGAAAAAAACCATACACCCACCGCATCCATACATTCAAAAACCGTATAATACCACAAATTTTCACAAGACTTTTCACCTCCAACTTTCACTCTGTATTCTCCACCTCTCGCGAACCCAAACTCAATCTAGTCTCCCCGCCTCGTGTCATTATCCTCAAAAGCTTATCCTCGTCTATACTCATAGGAGCAAAAGCTCGCTCTCACTCTCTAACCCGCGCATTCCATTAAACCATCCACCGGCGAGCCGAGGCCCCAATTTCGGCCATCGATTTCACAGACACGCGATCTCTCTTCCGTGTTTTCTTGGCTCTTCTTCGTCTTCGTTTATTTTTTTTTTTTTTTGTTCGTACGCGCGCGTTTTGAACGTTTGCCAAGAGAGTCGCTTTATTTTCACCGCGCGCTCACCGTGTGCGTCGTGCTTAATCAGCCGCAATTTCCGCGATAATTCAGAGCGAGAAAGTTTTTTTTTCTTCTTCTTCTCTTGTCTCTCAATGAGAAAGCCGTTTTAGAATCGTATATCTGTACGAATGAACGCGTAGCGCGCTGTCTGACCGTATTTGGACGTTGACTACTTGAGCGGTTCTAAGTGCTTTCACCGTCGTTTGCTAGTGGTATGTTTCCGGACCGGAAAGCAAGTCAGTTTTATCTGTGTTTGTTTTCTTTCTTGAATTAGGCTTGGAAGATTTAATGATAATTGTAGGTTAATTAGAAATGATCAAAGAAATAAGTAAATTGATGAGACTTCTATTGACAATTATAATTCTTACGTAATGGAGAAATAATGTTGTAATTTACGCGGCGAATCAATGTCAATTGAGTCACGTATATTAGCACAAAAATTTATTTCAAAGCGCATGATTGTCGGATTCTCAAGAAATATTTTTACCACGTAAAATTAGTACAAATTGTCTAGAGAAAAGAATGCAACTGCAAATCACATATTTCAATGCCAGCCTAATTAGTTTGTAATAATAACAATGCCTTATTCGTTATGTATGAAGAATTGTAATCAGTGTACAAAATTAATTGCTAGTTTTTTGTATGAAAAATATAATAAATTAGTATAAGTTAATAATAATTTTGAATCGTTCATATTGTACATAATACAAAATTAAGATTCGAATAAATTTTATTATTCCATGAATTTTCATGAAAAAAAATGATGAAACATAGTAAACTTGAAATTTACACATGAAAAAACTCATATTTATAAATAAAAATGACAGATTAACAAATATTTTTAAATTTACAATGAATTTTTTTATATACTCATAATGAAGTTCATTCAGATATTACCACAGTACAAAAATAGTGACATTTTAATAATTTTGTATGTCATTTCAGTACAAAATTACTTGACAAAATCAATAACTGTAATACGTTCGTCGGATACCATTCTCGTGGTGTTCAGCCAGAACTATTTAGAATCGTGACAATATTGTTTACAAAAATTGTTTGCACAAAGTTCCATTGACTTAAATTATCGCAAATAGACAGAAAAATCAACAACAATATTACCGTACCCATGACAAAACAAACTAATTTAAACATGTGCATCTTAGCCCATCCAACAATCGACTCCCCATTTTTTATCCACACTTTTTCATCATCTTCACCATAGCAAATCACCTAAATCAACCCAGCGAGCGTCCATTACCCAAGAATCGATTATTAATTGCATCTCAGCATGCTTACACATATACACGCACACACACACACTCGCACCCGTGACTCCTATGGGCGCTCAATAAACACGTCCGACCGAACAACATCATCCCCCCTTTCATTTCGACCCTGTCAACGTTTCTCGATCTCTCAGCTAACCTTAATACCCGGAAAAACGGTCCGAAAACGTGAAAAATCCATCGTTCGCGTTTCCCGAACGTGTACGTCAAGTCATACACACACACACACACACACACGTAGACGTGAGAGTGTAATATCGAGCGGGGCAGCGCGCAATGCTCACGTGTTTATCGCCGGCGCGCATCGGCGTGGGGCGGTAACCCATTTACCGGTCGCAGCGACGATTTCTTCTTTTTTTTTTAACTTTACGACGTCGTGGTGTTTTTTTTTCATAATGCTGTGTGCGGTTCGGTAGGTTGAAAGGTTGGCGTGTTGTTTTTGTACGATGCATGGGTTTATTAATAGCAATTGTTAATGTTACTCGGGGTGACATTAAATTCGGTTTTTGGATAATTTAATATGTAAACGTATATGTGGGACTATTTCATTAGGGTGACTAATGTAGAGCTAATCTATTACAGTATGTATGACTTCCGTATTACGTAAATGCAATTAGTGTAAAATTGCAATTATTCTTTCACAGAATCTAAAATGTCATGAAAAATATTGTTTTTAAATGTCAAATACGAATTGTTTATGTCTTTTGCTATATGTGGAGAAATATTGTTTGTTCGTAAACATCTCTAAAATAATTTTATTGAAAAAACGAACTGACCCTTTTTTCAATTTGATCACAAAAACTTCGATCCTTCTTCATATTGCGTCCGAGCAGGTAACCATTCCAATTGTTCTTGTACATCCTTTTCAAATTCAAATTCTTTGTTCGCCTTCATACACGTGTTCTGTGCAATCAACATTCGTCAAAATTGCATACTTCCAGCTTCCACTAAGGGCCTATATTTATGAGGGTATTAAGATTTTGCTTTACGTAGCAGTTGTTACGAATGGAAGCTATACTAGCGAGTAAACGAGTATACGACCGTGATCCCGTAAATATGTGATAATGAGTAATGCACAAATCTGAAGAATTAAGGCACGCGGCCCGGCATGAATTCCGCGGTAGTTACATACGGAACGTGAGTGTCGAAAGCGCATGGCAACAATTATTACAAGTTAGCAGTGTAGACAACAACGAATACACGAGGTACTGAATGCTCAGCCATCCGCTGACCATCCAGGCACTGACCACAGATGAAACTACGCAAATGCTCTTGGTGATCCAGTGAGCCGCATTCCAAGATCTATGCTACGTCCGGTTCTAACCTGTCAGATTGGCAGGGGCAAAGTTCACAGTAGCCGAAGGTGGAACTGCCGGAATACCCCTTACCCATAGGAAGGTCGTCCCTCATAGATGTGACCCTGGTCCTTAAAGTCCTGGGTTGGGTCGTAGGTCAGACGCAGGTGAATGGCGAGGGTCCCCTCCGACTCTAGATCCTCGTCCATGGAACACGGAAATTCGACCTGGAGGAATTCGCAGGACTTCACGGTCCAGGGCCCGTTGAGTGAACAGCTCAGCGGCACCACATCCTGGTGCTCAATACAAATCCAATAGTTGATAACTTCCAGGACGATTGTCTTCCTGCCCCTTAGTCATAAATATTTGGTTTAATAATTACGAAACTAACGAGATTCCCTTGAAGCTCTCAACATTGATGGTCCTGATTGATTACAGTGCAATTTGATTCTTCATTCACAAAATAGATACTCGCAAATGTTTATATTTGAAGCTAGTTCAAAACCTCAAATTTTCTATATCTACTCTATGAAATATTATAATATACTCGTAGATATTACATAGATACAATTATTGGTATAATATTACAAAAAAAAACATCCGATTAATTTTTCAAACTGATCGATAACGCCTCTCCACCATGTATACTGCGCCCATACCGTAGCTCGTTATTTACGAGCGAAGTTTAAAAAGGAGTTTATCGATGTGTTCAGCGTAATTATCTCTGGCCGCCTAAAAATAGAATTATGCGCTAATGTACTACATACACCCACGCATACGAGGCCAGTGTATTTTCATAATTACTCAAAACCCCATAAATCATCAACTTTACCGTTGTGTCCGACCTCGCAAAAAAACTTCTCCACGTGCCTTGTTAAAAGTACATCAGTACGCACATGAAAAATCCAGTCCTGACCGCAAACAAACAATCTCGCACCACAGAAGCGTTTATCACGCGCAGGAGCGCAGGATGAACGATCGTGACATGCAATTCTAACGCGCTGCACGTGAAATTTAGTCCGTGCGCAGTAACGTTGTTGTGTCTATAGGTGTATGTATATATATGCAATGTAGAGTCGGACTGCATACTACGCCGCTTGGTGAACACGTTCGATTTTCGCCCGCGTGGGTGTCTTGTCTTCGCGAAGACTGCAGCGAAGTTTCGGGTTTGGCAATTCGTCGGTACGTCGTAATTCGTTGGAGTTAGATATATTATATGGGGTTGTGGTAAATAAGGATTGTTCATTTAGGATGAACATTTTATTGGAGATTTACCTCTTGTAACTGGGTTTTTTTGGTAGACAAGCATTTAAAAATTGAGTGAAATATTACTGTGATTTGAAATAGTATTGTAATATTTCTTAGTAACATTTTAAAACTGTTTTCTCTACTTTCCAGAGATTAGGCAAGAAGATAGTTATTATAGTATACTTAATGATTAAATATCCAAGTAACCAATAATTTTGGCAAATGTCAATATTTCAGGTTTCACTGAGTAGTTCAATAATATGGATTAAACAATATATAGTATGTAACATTGGTTTTATTATGTAAAAACTGTACCTGTACATTTGGTACTGTTCAGCACTAACAAATACAATTTTGATAATACGAAATCACTCATCCCTTACGGCTCTGGATAAACTAAGTATAGTATGTTAAACTGGTTCAAAATTTATATTTTCTAACGGGGTTTCAAATGAAATACTGCATTATATTGTCTAAAATTTGATTTCTTTTCTTTTCCTTTTTTTATAAAGAAATTAAACTCGAAATTGGATATAAGTTGGTTCGATTAAGAAACAAACGAAGAACCATATAAACGAAGATTACACTATTAGTCATCAGTGGTCCTATTATTGGTAGTCTCACCTTTATAAATCTATAACTTTATTTGTAATCATTCGCATTATCCACAATTTTTAAGTAATTAAATGCTTCTAGTATTCTTGTAAAAGTATTAAAAAAATAATTATAAAAATCTTAAAAGTAAACTTGGTTTCACGTAGAAAATAATAGACGTAAAATAATGCACACAATGTAGATATATCATGTAAAAGTAAACTTAGTAGCTAGCTTGTGTTAACAATTATCGATAGTTTTTTATAAAAATTTTACCACGTATTTTCTATTTCTATATTCTAAATCTATTATGTATCGCTATCGTAAAAATAGAACATTATTATATAGTAATCAATTGTTGTAAGTAATCGTAAAAGGATTAATTGTAGATTAATAAGTAAACATAATTTATTGACCCTTGAGAAATAGGTACTATTGGAATAGACTAATCTTTCGTTGCTTTTATTAGAATCTAATACGTAAATTAACTTTATATTGATTCACTGTGCTACAATGTATATTACATGCTAACCCACGTAATCCTTTAACGGAAGTATAGTAAATTTCATATTCTACTTTTAGAGGAAACTATTGAATAAATAAGATAAATATTCAGATTTTAGATAAACAAAATATTAAAATCAATACCTAAAAAGAAACACATAAAAATTTTTTAACACATTTTGAATTTTGTCCTTTCCACGTGACTTTTTTGACCTTGTAAAAACGGAATTTACTCATTCTTAACTTTTAAATAAAAGTAACATAAAAAGTACTTATTTTCTTAATGAAGCATAAAAGTAGCATAACAAAATATCTTTAAGGGTTAATAAATTCATTTTCCGCACCGTATTTACGAACTCCCACGTTCAGTCTTCTCCGCGCACGGTAGAAAACTCGATTATCCCTACGAAATTATGGCCACGAGGGCGTATGTGTATGTGTCTACGCAACAGGTTCATGGAGAATCGGTTCTCTGCCGCGCTGGAGATCTGAAGTTAGCCGCAGCTTGCGGAGAAAATGGAGCCGCAGCAGACGCCTCGGTCGCCGGCCGATCAAAAGCCGCCTATGGTAAGAATGTGGACGATGAAAGTTTATCTAATGGGAAGAAAGATTACTTACTGAACGAAAGTTGGTAGAAATCGTTAGTTGAAAGTAAATTTAATGAGAAATAGTCTAATAATAAGTGTATTTGAACTGAAAAATTCACTTCTGCAAATAAGAGTAGAATGTCTTCGCAATGAATATGATCAAAATATTAAAACAAGTAAAGATTAAAAATCTTTTTAATTAAGGTGTAGCTCAAAAATATTCATTATTGTTACTGATCATTGGTTGCCTGTATGTCAAGGACCATCCTAAAACTTTTTCATAAAGTTCCGTCATTTATCAATTCCCAGCTCAGGCATACACGAAGACTCTCTACATACGGGCATAAGTTTCCAAAAATACTCTCTTGTATTATAGGAAAAGTTTAAATTGCTTCTGTTTATATTAGCCGCCCACCGTTAGATACCTCAACAAAATCAATAAACACCGATCGATTTTTACTTTTTCACCTTTAACAACAATCAAAATCCAACTTCTCAAAGCATACTTTCTTTGTAGTTCCCCCAAAACAATCAAGACAATAATAATAATTACATCCAAGCACCCTTACACTTCCACCCCTACCGATCTCCAGTTGAAACACCTCGACGCACGCACATAGCCCTTCGCGACGAATGCACGAAAGACTTCTTCTAGCACAAACAAACCAATATCACCGGTATATATATGGGTCACGGGACATGATATTCCTTCGCTAATTCCGAATCGATTCGAAGCAGTAACGAGGAGGAGTTGGTGGCAGGCAACGTTGTGAGATCGATGAGCTCAGGGTCGTCGCGAGCGCACGCACACACACACACACACGGCGACGATGATGACGACGACACGATTATCGGTATTTTCCGATCTTTAGCCTGTCGCACGTTTTTGGAGACGGGTGTGTGATGTGGAAAGGCGAAGTAGAATAAGGTACAATGGGGAGAGTTGGGGTTTTCGAGAAATTTGGAGATTACGTCGTGGTGTTTCGAGTTTGGAAATGAGATTAGAGATGGTATCAGGATTTTATGCGTAATAATGGAAGGAATTAGGTACAATTGTAGTGCTCGATTAATGTTAAATTTGTTTTCATTGCTAGTCAATGCCTATCATAGTATTGTATCTCGAAAGTTGGATAGAGCTAGAAAAGAGAGACCGTTATCTTAATCCACTAAAACATTGAATCGATTAAAACAGGATCACCACAGTGATATTGATTTTATGCTAGCTGTAATAACGTAGATTTTGTTCAATAAAAAAAGAAAAGAAAATTTTCTAGAAAATTGTTATAAACTTCAACGTTTTAAATAGAATGATAATTAGAATCCGATTACTTGCGAATGTAGATATTCCTATTTATTTATAAAAAAGCAAACGCCCAGAAAAACAAAAAAGTGATTTATGCTTGGCACTAGATCACTACATCTCAATGTAGTTTGGCCTCCTAAACATGAACCTGGAATCTTTTAGCGCAGA
This sequence comes from Torymus texanus, assembly GCA_036873485.1. NCBI lineage: Eukaryota > Metazoa > Arthropoda > Insecta > Hymenoptera > Torymidae > Torymus > Torymus texanus. Next base: position 20,735 of record JAYJLV010093168.1, on the reverse strand, counting down.
GTCATACTGATAATCTAAGTATGTGTTCTGAATATTATTAAAGTCTTAATCAAAAACGAAGTGTAATATGACTCTACTTGATTATAACAAGCATCTTACTTTATGATGAATTTAAAAATACGTATTAAAAATTTAGAAACTAATACTTAATTATAAAAATGTATTACGAAACTTAGAATAACTTAAAACTATGGTCTCTATGTGAACACTTAACTAAACTCTAAAAGATAACAGTTATGATCCCATAATCTCTTTATAGGAATGTACAGAGGAGTACTTGTAGCCATATTTATCTAAAATTGTAAACTACATCTACAATAGAAAACGTTAAATTGTTATGTATAAGCCTATTTTCAAGAATGTAATTGGAGAGAGAAAACCGCGGCGGTATTGAGAAGGAGGACTGTATGATGAATTTATAGTATATAATATAAAATAAATTTAGCATATGAATATATTATATTTATATTTTTTCAAGTGAAATTTTCTTATTAAATAAATTTAAACTTTTTCAAAATCGCAATCTAACTGTACAGACTAAAACTTAAAAAATATATAAAATCTTTCAGTTTTATTTTGTTTAATAAAAATTTTATTAAAAAGTTATGCAAAACAATTAATAATGATAATAAAGAAAACATATTGATTATCGAGAAATGTTTTACACGTTTAGATTTCCAGCTGATTTTTTATAATTTAGGAAGCCATCCAGATTGTATTCAAATCCTAAGCATATTACACTAATTGTGCTCCAAATCTGTGTTTAAGAGACCAAATTATATAAGAGTATTAGTAGTCTGGTTTCTAGTACATACCATTTTTTCTGTTTTGGGTCTTTGAAATCCTCAAAATGAAAATTAATGGCGTACCGTTTTCTTATATTTCGGCAAGGAAATTATTAATTTTTCATGGTTGACATTACTATGACTTATATATTACAAATCTACGAAAACTATAAATAGGCACAGGACTTACGGATGCTTAACAGAAAAAAACAACCACCGTATCAAACACTAGCACTTTCGTAATATAAAACCCATTCATAGGTCAAGCCAGGCCCTCCACTAGGAGCGCCACCGCCAAATCATCAATCTCAACAGCAATCAGTACAGCCTGGCGGCCCACCACCAGGAGTCGGCGGTCCTCCGCGTTTCAACGGACCAGCAGAAGGTGGCCCGCGATTTGGACCGCCACCGCCACGTCAGCTAAACCCGGGAGCCGTACCTCCAAGGGGTCCGCCACCATACGGACCACCACCATCTCAACGTCCGCCACCACCAAGAAATCCTGCATTTTTCCAGCGGCCACCACAACCGGGTGATCCAAGGGCACCACCGCCACGATTCCCACCCGGACAAGGACCCCCACCGCAGAGTCCCGGACAGGGACCGCCACCGCCGCAGTTTCAAGGGGCTAGACCCCCACCTCCGCAGGGCTTTCGCCCACCGTTCCCTGGAGCTCCACCTCTTAGGGGTCCCCCGCTACAGAGGAATGACTCTCTAGGCGGGGGTGGACCTCCATCAGGGGATCCCAGATTGGTACGACCACCAAATTTTCCGCCACAGTCGCAAGCAAACGATAGAAGGACACAGTTCCGACCGCAGATGAGCATCGACAGAATGGCGGAAGTCGAACAACAGCAGCAGCAACGGCCGCCATCGAGCGCGTCGATTCGAAGTGAAGATGGGAGACCAAAAAGTGCGATTAGTGAGAACGGGAAGAGCAGCGATGGGGAGAATGAAACCAAGAAGGTGACTGAAGAGGTGTACGTTGCGAGTAACAAGACCGTGGACAACCTGGAACAGCAGAATAATGCAAAAAACAGCGAACCACCAAATAAGGATCCTGTACCTCCTAAACCCAAAGATGAAAAACCGGTAGAAAACAACCCAGCAGAGAAGAAAGTCGAAGATAGTCCAAAAATCGTACCTACTACCGAAAAAGCAAAATCTCCACCGCCAAAGACTCCAGCGGTTGAGCCTCCTCAGACGGAACTGAAGGTCACACCATTGCCACCTCCTCCCAAAACACCAAATAGTGACGATGGCTCGAGTATCAAAGGTTTCGACGACGGGCAACGCAGGTCGCTGTCCTCCGCCAAAAGCTCGGCACCATCACCTTCACCACCGCCACCAGCGCCAGCACCAGCATCGGTTACTACTGCTGTAGTAGCAGCTGCATCTGCTGTCATGGCTGCTGCTGCTGCGAACGACGAACAAGAAGACAAAAAGCGCAAGACCGCGACATTCGTTGAAACACCGAAACGAGCTCCAGAGAGACCCACTAGTGTGTCGATGAAGAAATCGCCCTCGGCGCGATCGATCAGAGCAGGTTCTTATACCTGTTATTATGTTTGTTTTTTAGTTTCGACATTTAATGTAGAATATAAATGAGTTTTTGCTTCGATATTTTCATATAGAATGTGTTTTAGTCAGTTGATAATGGCAAATTGGATTGTAATGTAGTTTTGATGATTTCAGATGCTGAGAATGATAGTGGAGTTGACGAGTCTACACAGCGTCGAGACGTAAGTGAACTCTGTATAATTCCACACAGAAGAAGTTGAAATTTGTTGTTATAGGTTATTGATAATTTGAAAAAAATGTTATTTGTTTATAGTTTATCAAATTAGTAGCCAAAACTATAATCTAGTATGGCACTTTTATCTAAATACCAAAAATTCTTACGATAAATAATTTCTATAACTTGAAAAATTAATTTTGGTATTTCTATATCTTACAATTTCAGTCTTCTGTAAAAATTTAATCATCGGCACGCATTCTGTGCCACTTTTACCGGAAAACTACTCTATAGATTAGCTCAACTTCTGCTCCATTGATTATTTAATATCTTTATTTTTTCCTATCAACGAATAATTTTTGTTATTTATTGAAAAAGTAATCTTAATTGATAATCAATTTAAATTAAAACGCATACTTCATTCAATGGTTCTCCAGTGACAATCCATTCCTTTATTCTTTAGAAAATGACCAATTTCAAAGTTTATCGATACGAAGCGGTTTTAAAAATTTGTATAACCTTATTAATGTTCAAACGCACTTTAACAACGCGAAAAATAAAAAAAGATTTACAGTAGTTGAGAATCATGGTTTGTGGACTTACAGGCGCCTAAATCGAATGGCGTAGCCAGCTCGCCGACGAAGAAGTCGGGCAGAGCTGACTCGGAGAAGAGGTCGGTGGCCGGATCACCTATCAAGTCTCCGAGCAAGTCTGTCAAATCGCTACCCCGAACACCAGACGAGGGGGCGTCCTCCAACGCGAAGAGTAAGTAAAACTCTCGATTAATCTGACGTGTTCTTTTTCCAAATTTAGATCTGAATATGTGACTTTACTGGAATTGTATGATAAAGAGAATCGACTGTGTATGTAATTTTGTAGATGATTTAGAAGAGTACCTCATAATATATTTACCGAAAAATATATGAGACTACATAAGCAAGGGGTGTAATACAGTTGAGTAGACCTCCATCCTCAACATTAAAAATGTTGTAGGGTGTTATAGAACATTATTAAAATCTCAAAGCTGTGCATTATGAGCATACCCGTTTTCTACGTAAAATTACGTATGTGACTAACAGATTAGATGATATACATATTCTTTTAACTGATCCGACTGCTTATTTTTCTATTAATTAATATAAAATACTCACAATAATTATTATAGTATGAATTCCATAAAGAGCTAATTATGTATCAACGTGAAAAAAAAGGATAAGGAAAAATGTGAAAAATTGATTTATGGAGGGCAGAAGTGAAAATAACATTTAGATCATGGGAAGGATGCCGTTGTAGGCTTATCGGCTATATCACTCTTATTCTTTATGTCGAGAACAAAGATTTCTCTAACTCTCTGTTCTACATATATCCATTCGATCTAGTCAGCTTCATTACTTGATTGAGACATTGAATGTCGTTTGAACTTGAATAATAGTCCTTCAAGCTTCGCCTACATTCGTGACTCATTTATCTCGGATGCTGACGCTCTTCTTGATCTGATATTAAACGCTTCATATTTTCGATAAGCATTTCTAATTCGCACACCTTTTCTAAATTGATAAATTTCTAAGATGCGCATAATCTTGTTCATTAAATTACGATAGACAAACACTTCTACAGTAATGTAAACATCGATCACAAAAATATTTACGACCATCACGTTTTGAAATTCGTATAGAAACTAGCAATCCAAACAAAACATAATTCATAAGCGCTAGTCGAATAATCGAAACTGCGTTAACAATGGTCAAAGCATCGCAGTTTTCGAATTATTTTAATATTTTCGTAATTTTTTAAAAATTTGACACTGAATTTCCACATTGTTAGTAAATCTGTATTGAATACTTTATTCCTACTGTATCTTCGTATGCTTTTGTTATAGCGTATTCAGCTAATGAAATAATTTAAAATTTGAATGCCTCTCTTTAGATTGTTTTTTAGAGACGTTCCCTTTCTGTTCCAATGCACAATTGCACTAGCGCGTCAAGTTGAAGCACATAAGCTTGCAAGGAAATCGTATGATCTGTGAAGTGTCGAGTTCTTTGATACGTGGAGATATGCGGCATTTCAACAATTGCGATGATAAATATTCGTGGAGAATCTTTTCCTTATACTAGTGGCGATAAGAACTAATTGTGTGCCACGAATCATGGAATGTTTGTATAGGTAGAGACTAAAAAGATTTAAAAAATATTATCGCAACTGATTTGTACCACAAATTCCGTAAAGGATTTTTTATAATTTATAAATACTCCATTTTGCAAAAAAATGCTGAGTGTGGACTTGGGTGGTTTCAATGACCCGCTTTTATCACCTATTCTGTGTTTTTAAGTAGTAATTGTATGTTTTTTAAATTCTTTTGATTATACGTCACAAAAAGTAACAACACAACACAAAGGTGCAAGTTGATACGTGTATATCTCGTGACAACAGCAAAAGTGCATTATATACCACATCTGGACAGATTCTTGTAGACTTATATTTGAATAGTCCAAAAGGAAGCGAGGGTGTCGTAAGTCATAAAATACTCACAGAATACATTGTTATCTATTTTGTCGGCGCTGTATTTTAAAATCAGGTCAAATTTTCCCAAACAGTTAGTGATAATGATTTATTTATATCCTACGTTAGTTATCATTCCTGGAATATCTGGATTCAGGTGCGAAGTGGCTTCTGAATTTTGAGGTATATTGTTGGAACTCAACCAGGGCGTCTTTAAATATTGAATGGAAACTTTGAGTTTTCTATCAAACTTTTTCAAAATATAAACACTGCGATATTATTTTGGTTTTCAAGCTCTGGAATCTGTTTAGGACTCACGAAAAATTGTATTTCTGTAGAATTTATCCTTCTAGTTATTTTATGTTCTGGGTGCGAAGCTGACAGTATTACTCATTTAAAGCATGTGTTATCAAAAATTTGCACATTGATACATGTATATTTCTTTTGCATTGATGAAGGTAGACTAATGTATGAGATTCCTCGTATTGGATTTTATTTATTTATGTGTGCCAGATAAATTATCCATTTTCCGAAACATCCAGCAGGAATTTTTGTTCTGCAAATTTTCTTAATACGCTCTTGGACGTTCTTATTAAATCATTGTTTTAAAATAGTTGTTCGTAGAATTGAATCTGTCGCTGTATTAAAATACTTCATTCTTACTATCCATTTTTTATGGCGTATTTAGTAAGCTGATAAAGTGAGGAGCTCTAGGTATCAGTAGGACCGAAAACATCGTTTCTCCGTGGCACGCGCATCTTTGCTGAACATGCATCTGGCGTGTTCCAAGATACGAGTACTTCTTTATCAGACTTATACTGAAAGATGTTCTTCTCCAATTCGGTCGAAAGGACGTAGAATTTATCATGAAAAGTGATTTCCATATTCTTCAACAGAGAATAATCTAAGACTGTTATATTACACAGCTAGTCTAGTTCCGCTAATAGAAACTGTTTCGGATGCCGAGCTGGTCCCATGGCCAAAAGTGCGGATTTGCACTTTCGGGCGAAGCCTCGCAGGCTTTCGTATGTCGTGGGAGCGCTTTTATCAGAGCTGCGAGGTGTCCAGTGTGGATGGCTCGTCCGTGATAATACTCTTACTGAGGTTTCTGATAACACTAATAGCGGCCGTTCTTTTAATTATGATGTTCGTTAGCCATGGAGGACTATTGTTTCATTTATAATTGCAATTTCCATTGCAAAATTTGTTGTAATTTTTAATGATTCTTCTTTCAAATGATTTTCGTAACACAAATTTCCGAAAAAATCTCTTTTAAATTGTATGCATGTCATTGAACCAACATCTTCTATTTTACACGTAGGAGAAGCAAAACTCTTTGCGCAAACTTTTGAACATTGGTACTGATATATATATATAAGAAGTATTTATTGCAAAACGAACAAAAAATTTAGTTTGCGCATAATATCGATCACGTTAAGTCTTAGTGTTGTAATGTTTCGCGACAGGATTATAGAAAAGGACGAAAGGTTAATCACGCCTTATGCCTTAGCGCCAGTCTCTTGATCTAAAGAAGCATGCGGCCTGCAAAAAGTGAAGCCTCGCCACTGCAAAACATTTTCCATCGTAATTATCGTTTTCTATTGTTTTTCATTTCCGCGGTGGTGACAAACTGCTCCTCCGTAGCTAGAGTCATTACCAATCTGCGCTCCGACAGTATTCCCTGAAAAGAAAACCGAATGCTCGATTATACAAAGAAAAAACCCCACGGGAAAGAAGGGCAGGGGAGAACAACATGTATACCTTCATTTTGGTTCACAAGCAACGAAATTTAGCAATTATATTGATTTTAAATGCGCCACACGACATTCTAAATTAAATAGCTTACCAGAGAGCCCACATGAATCTTTTCGTGTAACTTTTCGCGAAACTAAGCACCGCTTTGGTAGTGACTTTTTCACTCTCTCTTTCTCTCTCTCTCTCTCTCTCTCTCTCTCTTTCTCTTTTTTTATGATTTTCGCTAATGTCTTACTATTATGAGATAGTTCACTTTAAGCGAAACCTTTAAATCATTTTCTTCATAAGCGATAATGATTTTTCATCGTTATCTGATTCTTCATTCTTGTCTGATTCTTCATCCTTGTCTGATTGTTCGTCCTTATCTGATTCTTCATTATTTTCTGGTTCTTTAACACCCGGCAGGTTTTTGTGCTAATTCAAAAATCGAGCTTCTTTATTTGTAATTTTTTCAACCACTCCTTTACTATGCGTGCTTTCTTGGCCCATGCTGTGTTGACAAAGAGCATTTAGTGAATGCTGGTGAGACTTGAGTGTGTTCTCGGTTTTTACCCTTTGATAAGTGTATCGATAAAGTGGAAACAGTGTCATATGCGCAATTTCGAGTCTAGCGATACCTGGACACAACTGTTTTTTTTCCATTACAAACGCGGGAGGAATCTATATGCTTATTCACATTATCTGAGTTTAGTCTTAAAATTCCGTAAAATTCAAATTCCCGTTGCACACAGAAAAAGATCTAATGCTGGAGATAAAAATTCGTACGTTAGATGAAGTATGGTCTAAACAAAAGAAAGATAAAATTGACTAGCGCACCTGATTATGCTTTGTTGGTACAAAAAATTCTAATTAGGAATTAGTTTTAAATATATTTTTAAAGATTTACAATAGATTTTCGGTCATACGAATTGATTATTGTTTAAAATTAATTTTCATTCTGAACTATTTATTAATAATCCTAATTAGTAAATAATTAAAATGCAATAATAATAATATTTATCAAACCATATATCAAGACACTAATAGTGAATAAGTACCGAATATTCTTTCATTTTTATACCGAAAAGAGGTAGCGCCTATAATAGTACAGGCTACTACTGATGGCAGCTTCACTCGCTCGCGCCTTCGAAAGTGCAGCTTCCAATGTGGACACACACAAGCATGTACATTATTGGTATTCGTTGATCAAAATCATGTTCATTATCGAAAAATGGAAGCGCCATACGTCACGAAGGCAGCCGGATCTTCTGTGCGCCAGGAAGACAAAGAGGCTGCATCCTCGGTTCATTCCACACTCACCATCTACCATTATGCCGCGAAATAAAAGAAAAATTATAGAGTGTTTTCTATCAATGTCTTTTGGTACTTAATCGATAAGACAGTTTTTTCTTTTGAAACTAAAAGTTTCATAGTAGTCTGTGACGCTTGAAAAAGGTTTGATTGTTTTCTACATTCTGTAACGTATTATTATACTTTTCATTACTTTAATTGTATAAAGTTCTCACAGTTGTCTGTCTGAAAAGATCAACAAACTCGTTGATGAAATGTAAAGAAATAAAAAATTTTGCAAAAAACTTCGAAGATGATCTTCCTCTGATCAAATAATCTTTACCTTATAACACACTCTAAAAATCAACTTATACTTCAATCAAATGTAAAGATAGACTTCTGAAAAAAAAATTCACACACTTAGCCCGTGTGACCTGCAGCATGCAGCGCGTCCTTATCATTTTTCCTTTATTCCAATTTCGGCTACAAGATCAAGGGTATGTAAAGCATGAAGGATATGTGCATGTGTATAAATCATCCAGGATTATGATAAGATATAGGATAGGTACCGTGAATCACAAAACTATTGATTTTCAAGTAAAATTATAATTCTATTATTAAAAAAAAATCACGTATTACAATTAAGTTTTAGTAAAAAATTTTAGAAGAATGAAATTATAATGTCTTAATTTATCGAGTTTTACTATTGAATCTCCTTGTGTTCTTGCGAGTGCACCACGCACGACAGTGGCATTACTTTTGTTTGAAGTTGCTGCCGCTAATGCGTTTTGTTTCGATTTCTGACTGAGGAGAATTTGATAACTTTATCAGATCTTTATCATCACCTTAACTTTCCACAGAAACATCCTTGAATGCTTTTTTTCTTGATACAAAACTTCTGCAGTTTTTCAATGGATTAAAAGAAATGCGTGAATGTGATTGAAACGTTTAGAAGAAAGTGTTGGATTTATAAAACGTGGCATTGATAATGTACTTGAGTTTTTAAAAATCGAGTTAAACAAAGGAGGAAATGAAAAAAATAATGTATTTTGAAAGACTACACTGCGTTCAAACAATTAACTTGGGCCTTTCGTAAAAATGAAATTAATAATAGAGCAAAGTTGGATATGGAATTTGCTAATATAAACAAAGAATTGTAGAATATTTATCTTATGGTATTTTATGTTTTCGCTTATCGAACTTGACTAAATTGACCTAAAAATTTGTGCAACTATATGTTCTAAATAATTTGTAGTATTCTATTCTTGTTTTAAAATTTATACTACCAATCTGCCAACAAATCATCCTATTATTTCATTGTTCCACTAACACTAAAAGTATAGCGCAACTGCCTCACGTGATGTAAATTACTCATTTATAATGTGTCGATCGAAACGAGAGGTACCATTTTCATATTAAATGCCAAACAAGCATCATAAAGCAAGAATGCTATACGAAAAAAGAGCGACCGTATGAAAAAGGGAGCACGTTTAAAGAGCGATAAGAAGCGTTCGTTAAAGATCGAGATAAAGTATATTATAATACTCGCAACACCGCTTGCAGTATCCATTTAATGTTCTGATTCCGTTGGTGTAAGTAAAATTGATTTCCGCAGAGTCCAGACGAGTATTTACTACGAGGCTCCACGGAACTAAGCACGGTTTTGGTAGTGACTTATTCACTTCTTCTATTATTTTCGCTAATGGCTCACTATTCTGAGATAGTTTACTTTTAGCGAAACTTTTAAAATTATTTCCCCCAGAATGTCAACGGCCCTGTTCCTGTTGATGGGCACGATTGCCAAGTGTGGACAGTAAAAGAGGGGTTGATGGTAGATATCGTTCCATTGAGCTCCCCCAACGTTGACGGCGTCCGCCAGTCGAACCCACGTGTTCAACACCTGGTGCGACACAGTACCCATCACATATATTAGGGTGCCCGGACGCTGGACCACCAGTTGATACGGGATATTGTGTCGCTTGCTCGCTCAATTTTATGTTGTAGATCAAGACAACGAATTTCCTTCACTTAAAAATATTCATCTAGAAATGTTAAAACTAAACTCAAAGAAAAAGAGAAAATGTGTCATGTAATATTACCCCCTTCGAGCTAATGATCCGTTTACTTTGTTGTCGCCGCCTTCCAGAGGGGTAACGTCTGAATGAGGAAGATAGGTTGGAATAACGTCCTTTAATCTATGTATGTATCGAAAAATATAAAAAGTCCTTTACTGATATTTAATATAAAATTAATTCTTATTGGCGGGATCGATTCAAGTTCATCACGCGTCGATTAAATACGATGGTGGTATCCTCGGTTGCCAACCTCAACTCATAGGCTTCTTTGTTGGGCTGTTGATTGTGACCTGGCTTGGGCTCTTCTTCTTGATCCGGTTCTTCCGCACCAGGCTATATACTTCGAACAAGTGCGGAAGCACTGGTCGATTTGCTTGACTGTGCACTATTTGGGCCGTAGAATATCACGACACTGTTCTTCTGCAGCAGATCCCGGAGAGTCTAGGTGCTCTGGACATCTAGGTACTCGACGAACCCACAGTAGGGATCCTTGCAGTCTCTGCAGATCTCCTAAACCTGGGGCTCATTTACCGCTCTCCTACTATTCCATGATGTTACATATTACTTATGGAAGTTCTTACAATTTTTTTGTTATATTTGTAATTCGGTATTCACTACTACTAATTACGTCGGTTGTGTCATAACGAAAGTTATTCAACAAGAAGGTCGTGACCAATGTTGAATAATTTTGGAAAACGTTTGGGATGAGAATAGTCACCGTACCCTGACGAATAATTGAGTTTATGTTTTATCTTTATAGCAATATGTCTTTCATATAGCGAGCTGAGATGCTTACGATGCACAGCTGTAAAGTTTTCGAGGAAAACATTTGATGACATCAAGAGGTTCGAGAATGTTCAGAAGATTCTGGAATAAGGTAGGGAAACTCAGCTGTACAGGCGTGCAAGTAGGTAAGTGGCGGCGGGAGATCCCCTTGCTTATCTATACTCATAAGGTCTCAAATCTTACAGAAAAATCAGGTGAATCGAATAATAGATATATTCGTTCATATATATACATCTTGGAATTATACAACAAAACTTTTCTTATATATATCTATATCACAAATATAAAAAAAAAAAATAACCAATCTGTTTATAATATTAATGATTTACAACTCTTTTTTAGAAGTCCCGATGAACAAAGTCCAAGTCGGCGCGGCCCCATCGCCGAACTTGAAATCGGTGAGATCGAAAATTGGCTCGCTCGATAACACCACTTACAAACCGAGCGGCGGAAAGGTTAAAATCGAGAACAGAAAGCTCGATTTCAGTAAAGTACAGCCAAAGATTGCAGCCAAAAACGATAAGTACACCCCAAGCGGTGGTGATAAGAAGGTAAAGGATTATTGAAAAATTTGTGCCGCATACAAATCAATCAGTACCAATATTTATGGCGATACCTTGTTTTACGCTTTCCGTTGTCTATTCTTGCACATCAAGTATAATGTTCTTGTTAAAAATAATAACTTTTAATTCCATATTCGAAGTGTAAAGAAACTCTTTTTATTTATTGATCTACAGTACTGAATGATGAAATTTATCGACATTTTTTATGTCGATTATTTTTCTTTAGCTGAAGTTTGGGACAAATTTTCTCAAACTTTAACGAATCATAATAAATAATTGTTATAAGTTTGGAAAATTCTCATGGGCCAAATTTGGTCCCAACTCTTAGGTCGTCCAACTTTGGCACAACTTGGGCCACACATAATTTTTTTTACATGGGATACATTAAACCACTTAACCACCATGACACTAACATTATAACCCTTTACACTTATACTCAGCAGATCCAGCAACAGAAGCTGCAGTGGAACGCCAAGTCGAAGATCGGTTCACTGGACAACGCAGCGTATAAACCTGGTGGCGGCGACAAGAAGATTGAAACCGTGAAGCTGGACTTCAAGGACAAAGCGAAGCCAAAGGTCGGCTCGAAGGAGAACGCCAAGCACGTGCCGGGCGGCGGTACCGTCAAGGTATAAAAATCGCGCTCTCTTTAACGTACACGCACCACCAAACGGAAACCAAAAAAAGAAAGAACCCCAGTCTCTTTTTCTCTCGTTTTTTGTCCAGTCATCCGTTTATTATTATTATTATTATTATTATTATTACACTCGTAATTATTATATATACTCTTTGTTTTGTGCATCGTGGCAACATTATTATGTCTCTCTCTTAGATAGTATACATCTATATATATAGGACGACGAATGACATGTGTATGTACGTTATATATATCAAAACCTGCGAGAAGAATTAGGTCATGGGTATATAGTCAAGCGCATGGATATATAATATCAGTAGGTGGAACGGATTGTTGTTTTTTTTTGGTATTTTTTCTTTTCTTCATTCGGATGGCATCTATAGCGAATGGTGCAGGTTATACGTTTTTAAAACTATATATATATATATATATATAAACTCGATGACACCAAAGACATATATATATATAGATATACATGAGCATTGAATACGATGTTACATTGTTAATTAAAGGCCTACTCGTATAAAATGTTTAGATAACTAATTTATATAATTGTTAATTAAGACCAACGTTCGTTCCTTCAATCTATAATTAATCGTATTTGTTCAAAGCAGCCATAATAACGATAATAGTGACTAATTCTTGATCTCGAAAATTGTATAACTTTAGTGAGTAAACGCAGTGCTTTCAGTAAATATTTCTGTAATGCCAATAGTGTTAACGCAATAAATTCATATATATATATATATATATATATATTATATAAACATACATACGAATCCGAAATATTTACTGACATTTGTATTTCTTACAGTATTAATTATGAAAATAATACATTATCAATTTTTATACATCACATACATATAAAAACACACATAGCTTTGACGCTTTTATATTTATACACACAATTGTATTGTATTAATCGTAGGCGATATATTTACAACTTTCATTTTACCTTAATTTATAAATACATACACAGCCAGTATACTTATTAAATTCATGAATAAATTACATTATTTATAATTCATAGAGAGATTCTATTGTCACACCACATATATACATATTATCAATATCATTTCCTTGAATTTCGATATACATTCAAACAAATCCATTACAATTCGCATGCTGTATTACGTAATATATCAGTGACTACGGCACGAAATATTTATGTTAATCGAGAATAATGATACGAGTGTCTGAGATAAAAAAAGTAAGTAACAATATTACACACCGTGCAGAGAGTCACAGAGAACAGTTGCCGCTGTAGGAAATTACTTCGTTCGCATACAAAAAAAAAGAAAAACAAAAGTTCGAGATACAACGATAAACCCCGCATGTGTGACGTCCCGATGTGATGACGATGCTCGTTTGTGTGTCTCGCATCAGATTAACACGTCATTATTGTATTTTTTTCGATACTCTATGTAGTCTCCTGGGACGCCTCCGAAAACACCTCAGGATAACGCGAATGACGACGTAAGTAATATATCACAAGACACACGTAATAATAACGTTCACGCAAAGCGTATATATATATATATTGTGTATATACCACGCATATCATGCACAGCAGAATTACACGCACTCGCTCCTTTTTCTTTGTGCGCACATCAGCGGTTGAGAGGTGACGATATGGTGCTATGAAAATTTGAAATTTCCCCGCTTTTGCTGGAATACAAAGTAGATAAAATTTACATGAAATTTGGACTAAAGAAACATTTTTTACGCGATTTTTAAAGTTTTTTCTTATAGAAAATTTGAATAATTTTAAAAAGAAATAGTTCTGAAATAATAATAAAAAATACATTAATGTTTAAACAATTTTGTAGAAATCTTCATACAACGTAACAATATTTTAATACTATTGATCGACACAACATTACTTGTATATAGAATGGATAAAAATGAAAATTTCAAGTACTAAAGTCACTTCAGCAAACATCAAAGCTGTATTACCATGCGAAAGCTGCATTAAAAATGCTTTTCGTATGGTAATAAAGTATCTTACAAGGCAGCGCGTGAAATCATTTATTAAGCGTATATTATCCACCCAGTATCTCTAAGAAGGCCGGGCGATTTGAATTTTTGTATCAACTTATCACCTTCTCAGCAATCTCTCGGTATGAATTACAAATCTCGTAAAGGTCTATACTCTCTCTCTCTTTCTCGCAAAATTAAATCAAGGCTTCACGGCGATGAGGCTTCCCTCGAAATTCGAGCTCTCGAACTCACTCGGGAGGCATATATACGTGTAATACTCGTGCGCATAGACGATCGGCGAGCTTTTCTTTTTCATTTATAGCATTAGCGCCTGATGCAAATCTCATTATCGTAGACATCGCACATTTGCAGATATCTTCTCTCTTCTCTATGTATATACGCTTCAACTGTCTTTATCTTGCTCTATCTTTCTCTCTGTCGATATATCTTTACCCTACATCGCATTCGTAAGTATTTCAATGCACTGAAAAAACTATATACTACCAATTTTTTTAAGGATTATTATTAAGCATGTTCTTCGTATTGATTATTTGTTGTAAGTGATCGCTGTCGTAGTTTGAATCTCTTTGTATATACTTATTATCGTTCGATGATTAATTATGAATTTTTTCTATAATATCTTCTATATCGTTAGTTTTTACTTTTCAATTTCTCTATATGCATGCTACTTGTAAGTTAGAGTATAAAAAGGTGAGTCCAAAATGTGTCGAATACAAAAACGTGTCAACTATATATGATTTTATAAAACAAAATGCATAATGTAACAGAAAAATTAAATTGCACGTATTTTCAGAATGCAATCTTGTAAATTCAACATTATTTCTTTTTCTACAGAAAGTATAGTAATTTTTTTATGTAGTTTTTCATAATTTTTTTAAAGAAATTAAAAAAATCAATAGATAGCCAATTTTACTATTTCAAAATTACCAACACTGCTATTAGCAACATTGTACAGTTTATTAACAAATGAATGAAAATATTTATTATCCAATCAAAATTTGACACAAATCTTTTAAAATTTACATATAAAACTGCCGGTTAATAACCTTTTTCTCACAAAATCAAGTACATAAATCTCTGAGTACATTGAATTCATCATAGAGCAATGGCTAATTTTGAAAGCGTAAGATAACATCGGCTACGCTAACCTCTTTAAAATTATTACTTCCTTCGGGCTTACAATGCCAAATTAAACTGATCTACATACTATAGCAAAAGCATTATCTATATATACTCTATAGAACTACTACCACTTTGAATCTCACTGTTGTTCACGCGTGACAGAGTGCGTGTGGCACACTTGAAATTTGTAGCTCTTGTAGCTCCTCCTATAGCCATTATTGAGTCATGGGCAACTATTGTCTATGTGGAAATATTTATCTACATACTTGCAGGAAAACATTTTAAAGTATATATAAATATCTTTTAAGAATAATACATAAATTTTCCGGAAATACTCATTTACTTTGAAGCTCCTTTACTGTTGTATATACTCTCAGTATAAGAAGACATTACTAATAAGGAGAGTGTACATCCTTCCATAAATGGATTGCAACGGGGTTTTCAATGTTAATTTCTGATTTCTAAATTGAAGTCGTACAATCCAATCTCAAAATTTTTTGCTTTATTATGTTGAAAAATAATGTCTTTTATATTTACTGACATTTTCGAAGTATTCATAATATAAATTATATTTCGCATGATTCCCACCAGAGATATTGCCTGCCTACCTTAAAAAATAATTGTAAGCATTGAGCTTCATTTCTACATATCAGAAATCAATTTTTAGAGCCTTGTTAAAATCCATTTCTCGGAGGGTGAGCACTCAACTTACAACTTGAAATCGACTTGATATCTTTTAAATAATTAAAATCAGACACTTTTCTCAGTAAAAAATTGAATATTTCCAGACTATCACAATATAAAATAAACAACCCGTCTATACGTATTCAAGATATCTCCATAAGATATTTCACATAAAAAAGATAAATACCTACTTTCAATCAAACCACACCTTTTTTGCAAAAATAAATAAATAAATAAATAAAAAATTAAATTTAGCACAATAACTTTCTTGCCCATGACTTTCCCAGTCTCACTCCCACAATCCTATATATAAAAAACAAATTCTCACGTCCGTTAAACGGCTTCGCTTTCCCGCAGATCGAGACGCAGAAGCTGGACATAAAAGCGGAGAGTAAAATCGGCTCAATGGACAACATGAAGCACAAGCCAGGCGGTGGCGACAAGAAAATCTTCGACGACAAGACTTATCTACGCCAAACCTCCGGTTCGAACATCGGCAGCGTCAGTGGCAGCGGCTCTCAGGTATCCCTCGCCTCGAATCGCTCTTAAACACATCCACCTACGCACACACATACACACATGTCTTCATACACACCCACGCGTGTATACGCGCAAGCTGTTGATCATTATTATTATTATTACTATATAAAATCGAGGAAAAAGAAGGGATGGGGAAACAGTATTGCTCTGTTGTTCATACGCGGCTGCCGGCTCATAAAGTCGGCGCACACATATAAGTACTTTTTTTCCACGAGCGATTATGTCATGCTGACGAGATTATTAGGCGAGAATTTTACGTATTATTATTATTATTATTATTATTATTACATTATATATATTATATATAGTGCACTATATATGAGATTATAAATATTGTTTACACGTTGTTGTTCTGTTCGCGATGTAATTGTCGATTCTATAGCGGTTTTTTCTCATTATACATATATAATATTACGAATAAAATCGATTGTTTTCTCGTTTCTAGACATCATATTTATTATACATACATAATATATTAGGTGAAGAAAAACTATTGTAATATTGTAATAATTGTATCGATTGCCGATTGTAGCTACTACGTTCTCTTGGGTTACAAATTTTTTAACGAAGTTTAATTTATTTTCGTACGCATACAAGACCAATGATTGTAATTTTAAATAAATATATCATTTCAAGTTTTAGATTTTTCGTCTGTTCATTTTCTGCGTGTAGTGCTAATGCCGTACATTATATTATATATAATATATTTATTACTTGTTTTTCTTAATAGACATTTTATTGTTTAGTTTATTCTCGTTTATTGATTAATACGACCTTTATTATTTAATTAATATTATTAATAGTTTTATAATCTTTATAAATAGTAACATATTTCATTCAGGGGAATTTCAGTTTTAATAATTCATCGATTATCAAATTAGAAAAAATACGATGTAGAATATTTTTAAAAAATTCTGCGTAATAAGATGCAAAAGAAACAATGCTTTAAAAAATCAAAGTAATTTTGCGCCGCTTTGCATGTATAAGGCACCATTAAGCTTCATCACAAAACGTTATTTATATTTTTATATATTATCTGCGCTTCGATTTGCAAAATAAATGCGCTTTTTTATGCGTACTTGCTTCAGTTTCTTTTTATTTATTGTAATTATTATCAAACCGACACGTGATCCTGGCTGAGAGTGTATTGCTATATTATTATTGCCATGCAACAGCGTCGAAATTCCCATTTCGGTATTGAATAAGACAACAATAATTGTAAAGTGCTATTGTTTGATTATTATTATTAAATGGGATGCTACATGCTGTTAAATTTAAATTATATTATTAAATATAAGTATATAAGTAAACAAGTTATTACAGCAATTGTTATTATAGCGATTCTTTTCGCCATATACAAAGTTTACAGATAAGATAAGTAGTTATAAGAGCTAGAGGAAGACCTGGTAGAGCATTAGAAAGAATTTCATAATAAATGCTATTTGAAAATAAAGTAACTACATAATTTTTGGATAGTAATGATTTAGATCCTTACCAATAATGTATGACACAATAATTGTAATAAAGTTATTATATGAATCACCATCATGCAACATACCAAAAATCTCTTTCAGCCATAACTTGTTGCCGCATGAAGGAATATTATATTTTTTAATATCTGGTCAACGAACAAATAAGGGTGTACTATGTACATTATAAAAGTATAAGAGTATAGATGTACAAACATTAAGATACTCTTTCGATTGGAAAAAAATCATTTAAGTTCTCACGTCAAAACCTCACCTAACTCAAATACCAGAAAAATACTTTAGAAATTGTCTATCTCATCTTTTGCGCATTATAGTTATAAAGCTCGCATCATGTATCGTATATTTTAACAAAAATTGATTGTATAAAAAATGTTTGATAAGTTTTCGTACAATAAGAACTCACGTAAAACATGTGAATTCTGGGAAGTAACCGATATACTCAGATAGAGAACACAACTAAATAAAATTCAAACTTTTATTTGTTAAATGCTCTCTTACGTGCCGCTGGAGTCCGATTAACTGTCATACTCCCCTAAATTATAATAAAGCTTTTTATATAATAAGTCTTTATTCTTTCTTTATGCATGAGTACGTGATTATGTTTCAATAGGAATCCGTTACATTTGGCTCTTAATCCTTTATTAGAAAATATATTCAAGAGATTTCTCGGTGCAGTATAACAAAAATTTTCTAAAAGGTGTTATTGATTTTTGCATGCATATAATATAAAAATCTATTTGAATGAGTTATGAGTTATTCAATAAATAATATTTCTATTTAACTCATAAAATGAGATGTAAGTATATTCCTTTAATGATGACAAAAAACTATTTAATGAGGGGCGATTGCTCTGCTTGTCTATCCGATTAATGTTCCCTTATTGCCTCCTTCACGAGGACCAGATGTTTTGGCTAAATTTTCTACCGAAAGCGTCGCTCCTATATCGGCTGTTTATAATCGAATATATGCCAACCGTGTCGAAGCAATCCTTTCATGTTTGCCGTTTAGTTCTTGATGCTTCCCTAGCAAAAATCATTTCTTTAAATAACTATGTAAATAACTGTAAATAACAGTTTGGTTTGAGACGTGTTACGTGTGCGTCGTAAGCACAACGTGACGAAGGCGAATTGAGTAGCATCAAGCGACATATGAGGACGACTTGAGGGAAGATGTGCATTAGCTTCGGTAGCTCAGTAAAGAGAGCACCTGTCGCGTAAACTGAAGGTCTGGGATTCGATTCTTCGCCGAGTCACACTGCTAGATTTTTTAGGGCGGTAGCAAACTGCACCCCGTACGATTACCCTACGCGTTATACGATTATTAAATCGTAACATTTCTGATGCTAGGTGTGGGATTTTTTTCTTTATATATCGAGCATTCGGTTTTCTTTTAAATAAGGATTTTCTCATGCAGATGATGCACGCTACCGAAACCAATTCGCATCTTACCTCGAGTCGTTCTCATACGTCGCTTGATTATGCTACTCGATCCGCCTTCGTCACGTTGTGCTTACGACACACACATAATAGACGTTAATAACAGTTATTTACAGTTGTTAACAATTATTTACAGTTTTTAACAGCATTTACACTTGTTTACATTTGTTAACATGTATTTACAATTATTTACAGTTATTTACAGTTATTTACAATTTTGTAGAAAAGTTATTAACAGTTATTAACAATTATTATGAGTTATTTACAGATATTTACAGTTATTTACTGTTATAAACAGTTTATTTTTTCGCTATAATACTAACTTTATTTCTTATTAACAGAATTGTACTAACTGTAAATAACTGTAAATAACTGTTGATAACTTTTAATAACTGTTAATAACTATTGATAACTTTTAATAACTGTCAATAACTGTAAATATCTGTAAATAGTTGGAAATAACTGTTAATAAATGTTCGGTTATTTAGCGTAATTTCCTTTTTTTATTTCCGCTAGAGTTCCTAGAATGAAAATTTCAATTTTTCTGGTTTTAATTTAGAGATTTCGAAGTGACAACTCAAATGAGTTTTTTCAATATATAAAATTCTGTATTGTCACACCTACACCTTATTATATTACCTTCTTCAAAATCAAACCTTTACTCCCACCTTACCAACCTCCTCATGGCTGAAAGGGTCGACAATCCTCTACAAATAACCGCAATTTTTTCTTTGACTCTCCTCTTTCTACGAACCATGTATACATACACACACTACGTCACGTACCATCCAACGACCCATAATAAAACCGCACGACTCGCAGAGCCCAGTGCCACCGGGTCTAAGCGCCTCCTCGTCTATGGTCGGCGCCGGTGGCGGTGGTGGCGACGAGAGCGGAAGGAACAGCAGCCTCCAAGCGGCAGCGTCGTCGGAGCAACTCGACCGCGCGGATCAGTGCTAGGAGGGCGAGGATACGCAGCAAGGTCTGCTCCTCCTCGTGCAGCTTGAGCCTGAACCAAGGCTCGCGCTGTTGCTGCCGCCTACCAACGTCCGCGATGACAGTGGTGATGAGCCGGTAGAAAAGGTATTATTGTAACCAGGATGAGCGACAGTACTGATGATGATCGGTATAAGTTTGTAGTGTGATGATGGATGTGACGTGAGTGTTGGAATGCGTAGATGATGCTGACCGAGTAGTGAGAAATTCGGTAGGGTTGGGTTGGGTGACTTTAGTGGAATTGCAGGAAAGAAATTTAAGGTACTTGTGGAGGTAATTCTTTTACTATCCCGGTAAAAAAAGTTTAACTAAAAAAAATAGCTGTAAGTAATAGGTGAAAAATATAACTGTATTGCATGGAT
>JAYJLV010093157.1:0-12861 GCA_036873485.1 Torymus texanus | reverse complement strand
TGAGGATAATACAGGCGCGATTAATATAGCAAATTGTGGAAATTTTACAAAGAATTCGAAGCATGTTGAAATACATTTCCATTTTGTGCATGAGAGTGTGAAAGAAAATGGAAGTTGTAATTGTAAAAGTCGAAATGAAAATATTGCCGATATGTATACAAAAGCTTTATGTAAAAAAAAGTTCGAAAAATTTAGAGAAATGCTAAATGTAACATAAGAAAATTGATATGTAAAAGTCAAGATTATAAATTTAAGGAGGCGTATTGGATATTATAGTAAATATATATAATCTTGACTATATACTGATGTACTACCTGTAATACATACATACATGACCCCCACTACTTTGTTTATGTGTACAGTAGCGGAAGATGAGAGCGACTTACTGCGCAACGTATTTGCTTCTCTTGTCGTTCAAACCTCGATGTAGACAGACGTATAGACGACGGCTATTATAGCCATTTGCAATAAATACTGTTTTGTACCAAAGAGATTATTCTTAATTATCCACACCTCACTCATCCCATCAGTAATAATACAAATCCTCAAAAGTCGGTGTTTGTGCCGTAGAACATTGATAATGCTCCTCAAAAGGGCTCGAAATCCTCAAAATGCTAAAAACCTTACGAATATAATCCTCAAATTGCGGTGCTCTTCCGTTTATATTTGGGTCATTTCACGTCAACTGTTGAAGATGAAAATTTCAAAATTGCTCAAAATTTTTTACATATTCCAAGTTAGCCCGAGAACATATCCGTAAAGTTTTAGAGCAAAATATCCAATCCTTCGAAAGTGAGAATTAATTGAAATTTTATAAATAGGGAACTTTTTCATAAATATTCAATTTTCATGATTGTAAAAATTCTATGTAATTCAACTCACATTTTGTAAACTTTTTTCCATTAATATGCTATACAAAAAGTATCACATGTCTGAGTTAAAAAATCATGAAAATTGAACATTTATGAAAAAGTTCATTATTTTTAAAATTTCAATTAATTCTCACGATTGAATATTTTGCTCTAAAACTTTAGGAATATGTTCTGGGGCTAATTTGGAATATATAAAAAAATTTTGAGCAATTTTGAAATTTTCACCTTCAACAGTTGAGGTGAAATGACGCATATATATATATATATATATATATATATATATAAAGATAAATACTCGAATGATACTTCCCAACAAGCTCGACTATTCTACTTTATTTCCTTAACTAAGATTTAATCTTCGACCTTCCTTCTTACACCCGGGCTTTCTGAGTTCAATTTTTCGCTAGAGCAAACTTCCCATCGCGTCTCAATAATTTTATTTTGTATTTGCTTTTATAAATATATATCCATCTGTCTTATATATACCCTGAAACTATATCATCATCTTTCAACAAATTTGATAAAACTATATACTTCGTGTCCGCGAGCGGACTTGCATTTTGTCACAAAAAGAAGATGTTTGTATTCGACTGCAGACATATAACCGACATGAAAACAGAGCTAATTTTGCCCTCCAATCTTTTCACGAATTTTTATCACATATAAATAAAATGAAGAGATCCTTTTCAAATTTTCGTAACATCCTCAACTTTCACTTTCATATGCCTCTTGTTTTGTAAGTTATCTCATTGTTTTAATGTTTGGGCACAATTTCGCCACCCGGCATTTTATTCAATATATTCCGTGTACCTCTTGTTTTACATTTTTCGGCAGCTCCTTAATTTTGTTTCCTTTTAAAGATCGTCGTCGAGAATAGACTTCCGTCCCTGCAAGGTAAGATGTTAAAGCTGAAATTCGTATTAAATGTGAAACGTTCGCTTAGAGCTAGCTGATAATGTGCCTTCTAATCTGAAGAAAGCGTAAGAGATTTATATTAATTATATCTTCAGGAATTATAAACCTCGCAGAAGTAAATACGAGATATTATTGAAAATAATTTGTATACATACATAGAAAGCAATATTTCACTTTGGGGTAGTTTTATATAGAAAAAATGGTATTCCTAAAAACAAAATTATTTTATACAAGACTATTGCTTCTCTATTTTGCAAATGATTATAATATATTCAAACAGTATGTTTCTTTAGGTAATAGAAAAAAATATATATTAATATATAACATACAGAAAAATGTCGTATAAAGTAAAACATTATTTTTATTCTGTATTCGATTTTAAAACGTTCTTCGATACATTCACTAGACGATGATTTTTTAGAAGATGTGAGAGCTTACTTTTAGTATTTAATTATTTAATTCAAAATTGTTTTGCTTTTTTTGCCCTTTGTGTATATAAAGACTATATATACTCAGAAATCTTTTTGAGTAAGAATTTATCTTTTTTCTAACCCAGTTTATTTAAGTGATTAGATTAGCTTTATTTGAAAAAGACATTGTTGAATTTATAATGTGAAATGTAAGACGTTCAAAAATATAAAAAGAATAAACATAAAATATGTCACGTTTTTTCCACGTAATAGCTTTCGACTATTTCAAATATATCAATTTGTAATAAAAATCAATAGTTACTCATTTTCCTTTATTGAACTTCTTCCCTAATCTCTGACAACTATACTGGTCTGAAATAAAAATGACACCAAGTACATCAAAGAGCTCAACAAGTCACTGCTCTAAAGAGAAATGGACTATATACGTGGGAAATTCGATTGTTAATGATGCCGCTGCGGTGGTCACTCAAGAAAATATTTTTTCCCGTAGGCGGATGATTGAATTCTGTGATGTCATAAATGATCGAATGTGAAACTATATTTCAAGAACAAATTACTCCGGCTATCCAAGCCCTGGCTAATAATCAAATAGAAACTTTTTTCTATAGTATAACGGTAATTCATCTCATGAAGGCCAAAATATCCGCCGATATCTGATTTTAAATGAGGTTCTTCAAGATAGATTCGGCGAGGGGTACTTCATTGAGTGGCTAGCATGTTCACTAAATATAAACCCGCTTTCGACTTTTTTTTCTATTTGATCAAAGAAATGATTAAAACATTATGTCGATAAAGCAGAAATCCTGTCGATATCCGACGTCTACTTTAGAGATCTATTGCCAAAGAAGATAGACGCTAATAGAAGCGCAAAGCCTGCAGAGAGATTGAGGCACCCCTAGCGGAGTGTGCACCTCGACCACGCGTAGCGCGGCAGTCGATTTCTGAACCTTCCGTGAACAGCTGACTATGTTACACGGAAAAAGTATGTATTACAAATGTGTTAGTTATAGATATTAGTTATTACAGAAATAGAAAAAATAATAGAAACGTATATCAAACCAAATCACGTTAACCCTTTACAGCGCGGTAGTAAGTATACTTACTGCCTAACCGAAATCGGGATTTTGTGTATATAGCGCTTAAAATTAAAGTTTTACATGGGATTTTTTGCTTTTTTAGCTGCCTGAGATGTCAATGAACATATACCACTACAAAATTATACTTTTGTTTTGACATTTTTTTATAATAAACAAAAAGGGCAAGAAAATGGCAATTTTTTCATAAAAAATGTGCGCCGCAAAGGGTTAAACTCCTATCTCTAAACCCAAGTAGTGGAACAATTTATATATTACATCTATGCTATGCATATGTGTAAGTAACGTTGGTCCTGTGGATAACGTTCTTGATTACTTAACTTTTTGATTCGGGTTCGAATCTCCTATAATGGTATTTTTTTTAAATAGGGCATTTAAAAATGAAGGAAAATTAATGTTTTTCTTTCTATTTAAGAAGAAAGTTATGTATATTTTATTAAATAATTTTAAGGATGTCTTACGTAAAGACATCAAAAAATCTATTACCTATAAAAATCTATAATCTAATTTTTTATTTTATTTGTAAGAGAAACATTTTTAAGAAAGAAGAAAAAATAAGGAGCTAATAGACGAAAATTGTTCAAATTTTATTCGTTTTTCTCTGTATTTAGAAAAAGTTTTTATATGTGTTTTGTTAAACCATTTCTCATATGTACAGCACATTCAGTCATAGTTGACTAAATTATAATGAGATTCCAATTTTTGCTGTAAACGTTCATCAATTGCTCGCTGAGAAAATTTACATCAAAATCTGAAGAAGTATAATTTGTTTATTACAGTTAAACACAAAAAACGAATAAAATTTAAACAATATTCACGTATTAGCTGCTTATTTTTTCATCTTTCTATAAAAATGTTTCTCTTACAAATAAAATAAAAATTAGATTTTTCGATGATGTCTTTGTATAAGACCTTAAAATTATTTTAAAAAAGCATACATAACTTTTTTTTTTAAATAGAAAGAAAAACATTAAATTTCTTTCATTTTTAAATGGCCTATTTAAAAAAAATACCATTATAGAAGATTCGAACACGAATCAAAAAGTTAAGTAATCAAGAACGTTATCCACAGGACCAACGTTACTTGCACATATCAAAGAATATAGACGCATATAGAAGAACACTTCTTATGGGCAGGTAGTGCAACACCGCTGTAACACGTAAAGCCTATACTAAACTATAGATGTTACCCACAGATTACATTGGGAGGACCTATCTCGCACTATACATGTTACCCAAAGATTTGGTCCGAAAATTTCTTAAGGAGTACTCTTCTATATGCGTCTATATTCGTTGCACATATGCATAGCATAGATGTAATATATAAATTGTTCCACTACTTGGGTTTAGAGATAGGAGTTTAACGTGATTCGGTTTGATATACGTTTCTATTATTTTTTCTATTTCTGTAATAACTAATATCTATAACTAATACATTTGTAATACATACTTTTTCCGTGTTACGTACAAAATACGTTTTGTATTACCATTCCAGCCGATATGGGTGGTAAGTTATCGACCGTGCGTCGGCTCAGTCAGCTGTTCACGGAAGGTTCAGAAATCGACTGCCGCGCTACGCGTGGTCGAGGTGCACACTACGCTAGGGGTGCCTCAATCTCTCTGCAGGCTTTGCGCTTCTATTAGCGTCTATCTTCTTTGGTATTGCGACAGAATATTCCATCATCTTATGAAGTTGGTTTGAAACATTAAAGAAATTTTCAGATTGGATATATATTTGACTTTAAAAATATATTTCAACATGAAAAAGCCTTAAAATCATGGAGTTAACATTAAATTTGGACGTAGAATTTGAAATTCAACGATCTTTCCGAATCTGGATTTAAAAAGAAAAGTTCATGCTTGAAATTCTTAAATTGATCATAGAATAATTTTAAAGATCAAGATCAAGGACGAACTTGCTTCTTCTTCTTCAATTTTAATTGGCTTTGTCTTATCTGCTTATATTGCAGCGGTGACTTAAGCCATATACTTAGCAATAATAAAATAATAATACATTTAGAGGTTCAAAGCAAATATATATAGGTTAAACAAATCAGTCACACGTCCGCGTCCATCAGAAGTCGATCGTCATCCAACGAACTTGCAGTATCATTTTTATTTCAGATCAGTAGTTTTCGAGGTCAGGCGATCGATAGTTTTTGAATATCCTGTGTATTACCTTTAATGTAAGTTTTTCATATAATAGAAATAGATTATATAAGATCCAATGATATTAGGTTATAAAATTTAACCTCCTTTCCGTACGGATTATCTTCTAAGGTAAACAAATTTTGTGTATCTATTGTTATTAATAACTTTAAAAAGTTATAATACAGTGTGTGTAGATGGAAGAGTATGCATATTCACATATGTAATCATCAATATAAAGTGAAAAAGAAAAGTAAACAAAAAATTTACTAGAAACTCTTGTTTACATTGTGAATTTTCGCCGCCAACTATTGCTCATTGGGCATTGATACTGTTCCGTGACGGCATGTATTCCATATTTTTCTATTCTTTTTATTTTTTATGTATTTTTTTTTTAATAAATGAAACTGAATTTTTTCTTCTTAAATATATAATTGAATCATCCATTATTCAAAAAATAAAACTAACTGCTATTTGTAGAATTTTGGCCGGTTTACTTCATTTATTACATAAGTAAGATAGCATTGCAATAATGATTTAAATGTGTGGCTACATATATGGATATGTTCGGGGAGAGGTCAAGATTTAATGCAAAGGCATGTGACAGCAACAGTCCCGTTGAATACAATTTTTTTTAAGTATGCACTTGATAGATTTAGTAATTAACTGGTTAATTAATACTTAGAAGAAGCAGCTCGATATAAAATATAACTGTAAATACTACAAGAAACTTAATATTATACATAAAATATAAAGTATCAGAATTTTTTTAAGAGAAATTTTTTTTTATATTACTTGCTAGATTCAACACGCTTTGTGCGTATTGGTTTTCATTATTTTTTTTTTTGAGGTTATGAGCGAATGATCAATTTATTTTCAATTTAAAGGTTTCTGTCAATCAGTTTAAATTACGATAATAACATCAATTTTATAAATATGACACTGAAATTTTTCTTATATTATTTTAATTATTCAGTTTTAAATATTTATAAACTCGAAAATCCAATCTTGAAAATTCAAAAACATTAGATTTTCGCGCCTATTTTGTATAGACCAATTTAATGAGCCTATAACAACCAATCAAAACACTCTTATTGTGATGACAGATTTCATCCATGACTTTTCTAAGAGAAGATTTAAGATAGGTTTTACTCTAAATTTCCAGTATTATACAAAGGTATTTATTAGATCATTAAAAAAGAATTTTTCAACATTCTTTTGAAAATTCTTGATAAATGATTTCGTAAATATATGAATATTACAAGGAATGCCCTATAGGTTTAATTTTAACAAAAGAAGTATTCGAAAGATAGATCATAGATTTTGTCATAAAACTTCGAGAAATTTTTTTGTAAAATAAATTATCACGCCACGTTGAAGTTTTTGTCTGAGTAGGCCTTAGTAATAAAAATATAGGAATATTTTAAAAAATTGATGAAAATAATTAATTCCAGAAACTTAAACAGTTTATATACCTAAATGTCCTAAACAGATTAACCATAAACGAGTTCAAAGTTCAAAATAAAAGCTTGAATTTTGCATTTGTTTATTTGTTTCGTTGAAAATACCTTCTTACTTTTGTTCAAACTTTTATTACTTTCATTTTTCTTGCTTGTCGATATATAAAAAGTCGCTTTAGGTTCGCTTAATTAGTTTTAAGGTAGCATGAGCGGTGAATTACCGTATCAAGATGGAGGCCCCAAGAAGAGCTTTCTAATTTTACTAAATTTTATTATTAAATTTTCATAAAAAACATATATTTTTATTTCTATACATGCTACTATAGAAACTATGCATTTTAACAAAAATTAAAAAAAAAATTTTTTCTCGTTTTAGATCGGGGTGCTATTATATTTCACACTCCTGGTATAGATATCTGTGGCTTCCCGGAATAACCGGATAAGTTCAGTTTTCGAGATTCCAAGGAAAACGGGTTTTAATGTTCAAACTTATATGCAATATTAAAACACATATTTACACGGTGGTTTGAGCAGGTTATACATTTTTCGATGCGATGCGCAATGAAAGCGGCAGAAACTTGTGCTCTTGCCAAAGGGCAACAAGCCATCGGATAAACCGTCATCCTATCACTCATTGTGCATGCTAGATACACCCGAAAAAACGCTGGATCGTTTCATATCCAACCGGATCGAGGCCATTATTGGACATCTTCTATCAGACAACCAATACGGCTTCAGGAAAGGAAGATCAACGCTTGACGTTATCAACCAAGTTTTCCGTAAAGGGAAGGAGGCTACCTCTGGAAAGCGGTGGAAAAACGGGAGCAAGAAGTATTGTCTACGTGTAACCATTGATGTGAAGAATGCCTTTAATTCAGCCAGGTGGAAGAACATCTGCATGGCATTGTATAAGCTAGGCGTACCAGCATATCTGAAGAACATGATCAAGAGCTACTTGGAGAACCGAATACATGACACAGAAGATGACCTAAAAGAGTATCGGATCACTGGGAGAGTTCCTCAAGGCTCAGTGTTAGGATCTCCTCTGTGGAATATCATGTATGATGATCTACTCAAGATCCAGCTACCACCAGGAGCCGAGATGATGGCCTTTGCGGACGACGCGGGGCTGGTTATCACTGGAATGACTTTGGAGAAGATTCAGCGAATCTTCGGAGACTGTTGCGAAAAAGTGCAGCAGTGTATGGGGTGAGTTGGGCTCAAACTGTCTGACCACAAAACCGAAGCTTTGCTGTTTACGAGTCGGAAGAAAGTGGAGACCATCACACTCGATGTGGGGTAGTGCACCATTACATCTCAACCTTTTATTAGGTATTTGGGAGTTATGTTGGACACAAGACTGAGCTTTACGATCCATGTATAATACTCTGCCACCAAGGCATCAAGAATGGCCACAGCGTTAGCGAAGCTCATGCCAAACCTAGATGGATCTCGTCAACCTTAAAGGAAACTTTTAGCGTCAGCGGTGACTTTAATACTCACATATGGAATAGCCATCTGGGGCGAAACCCTCAAAATTGAGAAGTATCGACGCAAGATGGCAGCAGTCAACCGGCTCATGTAGGGACTGCGATCTTCCCTCTCACTCTAACTGCGAGAGTGGGGGAAGTCGGCCATGTTGCCTCCGGCCAGAAGCCGCCTGCGAGCGGCAGTCGTTGCTCGAGCTCACGAGCGTGCGGACGGGCTCCGCTGTACCTCCTTAAATAAACCTCCTTGTTACTGTTGAGTGACACGACTCTTCATTTCTCTCTCTCCCCCTTCCATTCCTGGAATCGACGGAGACGTGGGCCTAGGATCCCCACATTCAGTTTACTCAGGGTATCTAGTGCCTTCCGCACGGGGTCAGATGATGGCGTGTGTGTCATCGCAAGTCTGATTCCTATTGAGATACTGACAGTGGAGAGGTAGCAACTGCATGAACAATGGAGCAGTAACTTAAGAGAACAAGAGGAGCTAAAAGAAGATCATGAGGTAGGATAGCCTCCAACGTTGGCAAGAGAAGTGGGACGTATCTGAGAAGAGGTGGTAGACGCAGCATCTCATCCCTCAGGTAGATAACTGGGCAAACCGTAAACATGGGAAAGTCAACTATTACCTGGCTCAGATGCTCTCCAACCATGGATGTTTCCGAGACCTTCATCGATTTAAGCACGATGAATCACGAGAGTGTCCAGCCGGGTGCGGGATGCTAGAGGACGCGGAACACGTATTCTTCTGCTACCCGCGCTTTGCTGCAGAAAAAAGGGAACTGTAGGAGCTGCTAGGATCATCACTTACTCCAGAGACCGTCGTGGAATTGATGTTAAAGGCGAAGGAAAACTGGACTGCGGTCAGTAGTTCCTCCACAACCATCATGAAGAAGCTGCGAAAAGAAGAACAGGAACGCAGGAAAACGAGGGGCCAACAATAACGGTTCCTCGCTAATAATACTGAGAGAGGATGAACATCAGAAATTGTGGAAAAGCTAAAAAGCTGTGGCTGCCCTCGCGAAGTAATGCTTAGCGGTGGTTCAGCAGGGGTAATGTAAGGCCAATGACGATCGAGGAACGAGGTTAGGGTTTTAGTTGGTAGGTCGAAGACAGACCGAAACACGGATGCACAATACCTACGGTGCATAAAAGCATTTCCCCCCTCCTATAAAACACACACACACACTTGAAGAATACTTCTGTCAAGTTTTCAAACTGATTTAGTATTTTACAGAAGTCGCTCATGCTACCTTAAAAACAAAGTTTTTTTTCTTTGTTTTATAAAGAAAAAATTACATTTTATTTTGCAAAATTAAAATATTTTTTGTAAGAGAAGTACAATTTTTGTGGATTTTTTAACTATAAAACCTGAACTAAAGTGGGTTTTTAGACCGAAGGGCGAAAGAAGTTAATCAGCACGTAACAATAACTGAAAAACGCGTTTTTCTACTTTTATTACCCGCACATGTATGTGTTTACCAACTTTTATCTCCAGGTAAAATATTTTTTTGAAATTCTTAAAGGAATCATTATTTCAATTCAACAGTCAAAAATAGATTTTATTGCAATAAAATATTACATTAATAAAGATTAAAAATATTTCAATAAACGCGCATGACTGTTTTGTTTAACGAAGGCAGGAAATGGCCTTTTTTATGTTGTGAGTCGGAAAGAGAATTGGGTATTTCGAGTCGTATATAACGCAGTTGAAATTTTCATTTCTCACTAGTTTTTCATTTCTCACCTAAAACAGGTGAGAAATGGCCTAAAACACGTGAAAAATGGCCTAAAACACGTGAGAAATGGATATTTCTACCCCCCTAAATGTGTTTTAGGTGAGAAATGGACATTTTTCACCTGTTTTAGGTGAGAAATGAACATTTCTCACTAGTTCTTCATTTCTCACCACTTTCACAAAATACGTTCGAAATGCGAAATTTTCTCTCCTACTTTCACAGGAGAGAAAGGCCCTATTTCATGCATGAGTTAAGAAAATTCCATTCCTTTATTAGAAAAACGCTGAGATACGTGGCTAGTTATCTAGAAAATTTTATTTCCAGAAGTTTTATGAATATCTAGGATCCACCTTCCTGATGCCTTCTGATAAGTCATAAAAATAACTCTTGTTTTATTTTGTGAGTCTAAGTTTTATCTTTAAACTGTATTCTTACTATTGAATCAACATGCGAACAAAGATTTTCCATACAAATTTATTGTCATTGTTACATACATGGTAGAGGATCACAATATGGACACGGTTATAAAGAAAAATCTATACCAAATTAAAGGTTTCGTATTATATATATATATATATATATATAAATTTAAAGAACATTGTATTAGATAACTTTCATGTATAAAGGATAATTACTTAGAAATAATACCCTTTTACAAAGCATGTGCACCCGAGAAAACAATGTGTGCTTCTTGCAACGTGATCGTGTAGTAATAAAGTAAAACAAAAGAAAAATTAAGAGAGTAGTAGATGCAAATTCGTTCTTACTTTTGCGATATAATTGTATACTAGAAGTAAAATACTAATATCAAATGCCGAATGTAGCTATTGCGTTGGGTATGACAAATAGAAAAGAGTATTGAATTAAATTATACGCTATATATTCAATGTAAAATGATTTGGAAATCTATTTCATTTTTTTCTTGGCATATACTGAAAGCGAAGATATGTACCACATGCAACATAAGTTTTTTAACTAAAAATTTAAGTATCTCAACTATATTATCTTTTAAACGCTCAAGGATTTTGCGACAAGTTATAGCTATAAAACTGACTGTTATAAAAATTAAATAAATCTCAACAAAATATTTGATTTAAAACAGTATTGAATTTTATCGCAATATTTAATACCAATTAATAAAGTTTAATTAATTACATCAGTGGATAAACGTACTAGGAGAAAATCAGACCGATTTTACAATGGAAACTAGATGACGGATTTTTTAAGAAATTTTTTTTCCGTATTTTAGAAATTATAATAGCCTATTTAGGTTTATTATATGAAAATTATGGATTTTAAGTATGATTCATGAGTTTATTTAGCGACATACCAGTGTAGCACACTGAAACATTAAAATGGATATATTGATACTTCATTATGGTTTAACAAAAAATCAGAATTTTTACGTGTCTTTACATCGTATTCAGGACCTTCCCTACAGAAATAAAATTTCTTAGAATGTCTAAGTCTGGCTGGTTCTATGGTTGATATACCTACTAATTTTCGAAAATCAAAGTGACGGATTCAATATGGCTGACCAACAATAGAGAAATTGAATATTTTTGAATGATTAAGATTAAAGTTTCAAACTATATTACTTGAAATTAGTAAATAATTATAATCAAAATTTATCCAATGATGTTTAAGTTAAATTAATTAAAAATGAATCATACAGAACATTTTGATCAAAATATTACTACGCAGTGTGTTTGAATTTAGCTAGTAGAGAAAACAAATTCATGAAGTTTTGATGTCATTGAATCACTGAATGTTACTTAATTATAATCTACTGTAAATGTATATTGATATTAGAAAAAACATATTAGTCTTTCTGTCATTTGTCATACCTATACAAACAAATTTGCAGGTAATTTCTGCAGACATTTGTGCAAGAAATTTTGCAGAAATATCTGTAAGAAACTTTTACAACGTTTTTTCCCACAGGGAAATCTTCAGGAATTCTTGCAAAAAATATTTCGTATCTGTGCAATAAAAATTAATTATATTTTCTTAAATATTACAAAGTCAAAGTAAGTGACTAAAACACTCAGTATAGGTGTTTATTATATTAGTTTTAGGCTAAATTTAAAATATTTAGATTTTTATTGGATTCAGATATTTATTGCAAGAAGAATGCTTCTAATGATCTACTAGCTTCATGTTCACTTGGTTCTAGAGTCATTCAAATGTTAAATAAGCTTCGGCTAAAATTCCAAGAAATAAATTATGCGCCCATCACATATATTTTGATAATTATTATTTATCTATTTCAGATCTTCTGGTATATAAGGAAATCTCCAGAACATTTAACTATTGGGAAACAGGTTTTTTAAAGTAAGTTCTTACTGATATTAGCGAAGCACAGAAACGAGACAAGGTGTAAAATCTTCAATTTTAACCTAAAAAATCAGTTCTGCAATCCATATTAGTGTGCCACGCAGGCTCAAGTCTGGGGATGTACAAAACTGTCTAAAATAGTCGCTGAAACCGGTTTCGACAATGTTTTATACAGTTTTCTACATCCCTACACTTGAGCCTACATGGCATACTAATATGGATTGCAGGACTGGTTTTCTAGGTTAAAATTAAAGATTTTACACTCTGTCTCGTTTATGTGCTCCGCTAATATCAACAATAAATTTTTTACTCTTAAAAAGATGATGAGGGAAATGTGAGGCCAAAATAAAACCTTCGTGATTGGTTATGTCTGTATAA
>JAYJLV010093146.1:0-12862 GCA_036873485.1 Torymus texanus | reverse complement strand
TTTAAATTACTATGAAAAAATGTAAAAATTCCTATGTCTTTAAGTAAAATTTCCTATCAAATATTTCTCCGTGTATGTTTGATCATTAAATAATAATCCTAGAATGGTGATTTAATATTTATTTTTCCCTTGTATAGTCACAATTAAATTTCTTGTCTACACTAAATTTTTCTTATTAACTTAATTTAGATTCGTGGAATATTATAAAGAACAATGTTGTCGTATAGTTTAATTTAATCGTCGAACATTTGCTTCTATTGTTCGAACAGTTAATATTGTTTGCCTTTATCGTGAATTTATCTGGTTTGGGGTCATAAAATATGCATAAAAAAATCGTCACGATCAGTAATAAAATAGCGAAGCTATCTATAAAAAGACGAATCTTTTGCATACTATTATTATTTGATGGTTAGTAACTAAAACATATTGTGTAGATTATTACATATCACCGTAACAATATGAAGCTCCATAAGATGCATTGGTTTATAACGTAAGACTAATTTTTTTTATTAATAAAAGTTGTATTCTGAATAATTTATTGAATAGTAATTGTAAAAACTTATACAAAATTAATTTTTCTTTTTTAATTTTAGAATTTTAGTTTTTATTTATGGTACAAGTGCATCCCCGGTTACGACCGAAAGTCCAACAAGCACAGGTAATTATTTTTGTTGTTATATGATTCAACCGAAAATAATAAATAAAATCATATTATTCTTTGGAAACTGTTTATCATAGTTCCAACAGTCGGGCCGTGTCAAAACTTTTATGAGTACGCCTGCTCAAATCACGCGAAGAATGAAGGATTTAAATCGTTAATATTCCAAGCCCAAACAAATATACAAAAAAAATCTAGAACGTAAGTTAATAAAAAATTTTGTTGATAGATTTTATAACAAACTCTTTATTACAGGTCCGTAGTTATAATTTTTCATAAAATATTTAACTATTTTTAGATTTAAAGGAAGCCGAAATTAAGGAAGAAGACATTCAGCCTTTAAAAATGATGAATATTTTTTATAACTCGTGTTCTGATAGTGGTAAAGCTCATTTTCAATAATTCCGTAAGAATATTAGCTTATTATTATCTAAATTTTTTATTTGTTTTAGAAATAATAAATTCACAAGGTCTCGGCCAAATTTCATCAATATTATGGCCGATATCTGTAGATTCAAGTAATGGCAATAATTTATCGGACTGGCAAAATCTTCTCTCGTTTTACGGTAAACTCAACGTTTTTCCTTTGTACGAAATTTCAGTTCATGATGATTTATATTGGAAGGCAAATAAAATTCAAGTAATACCATTATATCACATATAAATCTCTTTTATAATTATCTATTTTATTGACTTTAAATAAAACAGAAATTTTTTATATACTGTATTTAGATACGTCAGCCAACCACTATGCTAATTAATCATGAAGATAGTTATACAGCGAACAACGCACGTGATAGATACCTGGAATTTATTAAGAAAATAGCGGTCATTCTTGATGATGACAATAAGCTTTATCATGCGAGAACAGAATTAAACTTACTAGTTAATGAAATTGTTTCATTCGAAATAGAACTATCAAAAGTAGGCATTCAATCGTTCATTTATAAAATAAAAAATAATTTTATTAACAATATAACTATTGTGTAGATACTGTCTCCAAGATATCAATTAGATATCTATAGACCAACGCCATTGAAAGCATTCCAAAGAGTAACAGATGAGAAGACAAAGAACAGTAATGTGACTGTAAGAAAAAATTTATTTTTTAAAAAATATTCATTATTATAAGTTTTATATTATTTTTTTACTAAACAGTTAAACTGGGCGAATATTATAAATAGTCTATATTCGGGATCATCAAACTTAGTAAACGATAATACTGTCGTTGATATTTCGACTCCGGTCTACTATTCCGGACTTATTCGTTTACTGGAAAAAACACCTT
The DNA here is from genome assembly GCA_036873485.1 of Torymus texanus. Classification (NCBI taxonomy): domain Eukaryota; kingdom Metazoa; phylum Arthropoda; class Insecta; order Hymenoptera; family Torymidae; genus Torymus; species Torymus texanus. Next base: position 10,916 of record JAYJLV010093146.1, on the reverse strand, counting down.
TGCATACAATTGGTGGGTATGATTCTCAATATATAACTTTCACTTTTTTAGAATAAGAGAACAAAACTTTCATACATTTATAGTGAACTACATTCATTGGAAATTTATTCTTGAATTTTTACCACACACGAGTGACGAGGTGAGACAATTGTATTTTGGCATAAAAAATATTTTGCAAAATCCGGCTGTTGAAACGTCAAGGTAAGGATACTTAAGCAAATATTCATAATCTTATGATATTGCATTTATTTATTTATTTATAATAAAAATATAGGCTTACTGCATGTATATATGATCCAGTTTTCTAGTGTGTTAAAATATATCAGTATGCAAAAAATTACATTACTCCTGAGATTGAAACTTCCGTAAGTTCAGAAATAATTTTAGAATAAATTGCATTAATTTTGTTTATGGTTATTCTATATTATAGGCTAATCAAATTTTAAATAATGTTAAACAAGTTGCGATAGAAACCATACAAGATTCTACTTTACTAACAGAAAATGAAAAATTGTCAGCCAAGTTTAAAGTTTCACAGATGAAATTTATATTAGGTATTTCAGAAGATTTAAAAAGTTTATCGGAACTTCTTGAGTTTTACAGTAACAGTGAGGTATGGGTTAAAAACATATTTTTTATTTCATACTTGATCGCATTTATTTAATAATGAATATGACTTGCAGTTGGTTATAGGGAACAATTACTTTGATAATATTTTAGCGATACGACGATTTTCTAAAATAAAAGAACTGGAAAAGGTTCATGAAAATATCTTCAAAAATACAGAGTAAGAAAAATTTGCGAGTAATTACTGATTATATCGTAAATAAAAATCTGTCACTCAAACTTGAATTTACTTTATTACAGGAATAATCAGTTCATGAGAATCAATAACTTCTTTGATATTACTTTTAAATATAGTTTCTTTACGAATGAAGCATGTAAATATTTGTATTAACTTTTATTTAATTAATAAATTCTGATAAATTAATTGATATTAATATACATTGTAGATATAAAAACTGAACACTTGACGGAACCTTTGTTCGACCCGAATTATTCTGAGTAAGTATTTTTCAATAAAAATCATGTTTACAAAAGAATCAAATAAATATTTATTCATCATTCGTTTATCTTGTATCCAGTGTCCAAAAGTATGGTATTTTGGGCTTCGTATTTGCAAAGAGTATCATGAAAGGATTCGACGAAAGCAGTACGTTAATTACATTTCTTCAACATTTCTCTCGCATTTTTTTCGATCTACAACGATTAAGTAATTTAATTACCTTATATACATTCTAGACTCACTCGCTATTTATGGCAATTCGCGTCCTACATCATTGTACTCGTACGAAACAATAAAGAAGTTCTGGGACAAACAAACATGTTTTATTAATCAGATTACTGATATGGAAAAATATACAGAAGAAATCGTACGATCAATTTTTTTTCAATATTTGTACAATTCTTTTTTTTCAAAATTAAAAGTATTTTTAAAATTGATATATAGAGTTTCTTGTCACCGGCCACGTTAAATATGGGAGATTCCGCGGCCATTGAAACAGCGTACAGAGCTTATCGCAGTAAAATCCAAGGCGAACCGTCTACTGCAGATAACAAGGAATTCTTCAAATTATTTGTAGATGTAAGTACTTAGAAATATCGATATTTTATATTACCATAATTTTGTACAATTTTTGGCGTTTTCAGTTGTTGTGCACACCAGAGTCACGGAACTTCAACGCAATACTTGTAGACAATTTGACGATGTCGGAGTACCGCGTCTTGAGATCGTTGCCCAATATCCAGGCTTTCACCGAAGCTTATGCCTGTCCCAAGGGCAGTCGAATGAACCCTGAGAAAAAATGTTCTTTTTGGAATTGAACATTATCTTACGTTACGATTGTGTTATACATACATATATCTATATACTTCTTTATCATTCCAAATGTACCCCGAATTTTCTCTGTAATAAATACATTTTATAAGTAAAAAATACAACCGCATCTTCGAAGCAATAAATTTCCAACTAAAACAACCGTTACTCTATGCGCGCTAGGCACAACCTGCCCTCGTTTTTCATTAGCGCGATCGACTCCTATTTTCTCCTCCTCCTCCTCGGTCACCTCTGGAGTGGGGGCAGAAAAATAGCCGACCGTAGGAGCCGAGCCGATTGCGCGTAAAAAACGCATGGCTTCCGCTTTCCTCCTTCCTCTCCTGATTTACGTATCATCGTAGAGTTGCGATTTTTCAGGCTTTCTTTTTCGCTAAATCGATTGTTACAACTCTCAAGGTGTAGGTATCCAATATTTTTCTTCTTACTAACGTTACAATGTATATATACAGGTTCATTTATATTGGAGAGGTTTTTCCGTACATCTGCGCGACAGAGACTAAATCATCAGGTAATTGCTACACTAGCAGTCGATGCAACGGAATCTCACTAATTATTTCCAGGACCTCGCTAACAACCAATTTCCCCTTCGGGAGAGACATTGCTTTCGGAACATATGTAGTACTCTCACACCTTGCGATGGAATAAAATTGCGGAAATTGACGAAATCATGTGGAATGCGCATATCTGTAAACGATTGTTTGAGGAAAATTATAATTTTACTTAAGAAACGTGTGTGCACACATACAGATACTTGAGTGTATACGCTTTTATCTTTAGAGAGAGTGAGAGAGAGAGAGAGATAATCGAATTCCCGATTTACAACGGTGGCCGTAAAGTCGAGTGCGATCGTCAGCTCTTGGAAATTCGCGCGCCGGCTGGCAAGAAAACGGGGAAATTGCCCTGTCGCGCGGATTTATCCGCCGGGAGTCCGGGACGAGGAGAGAGCCGATCGTCGGAAGGCGTGTGTTTCGTGGTCTCGACGCATAGGGTAAATAAATACGAGTAATTGATTGAAATTCTTTTTCTTTTTTTTTTACAGGAAGTTTTTACGGTAGAAAGTAATGTTGCTCGATTCTCACGTTTTATTTATGTACGTTTGTTTTACTGTATTTTTATAAGATATTTTTTTAGCAAGCACAGGGGTTAAGAATTTTTTTATCATTTTTACATTTTTGTTTATACTAGTTATACATGTTAAGGTGAATCTCTACCTCATTTTAGGTCAAAAAATGTATTTTTTTATTATGGAAATTCAAATGAGTTTCATACTGAAATTCAAAGTAACTATTCTAGACTTTGTTGTTAAAAAGTGAAAAAAAAAAATTGAGTAACAGTATTTGACAAAAACTTTGACGCAGGAAATGTTATGAATAGATGTTATTTTAAAGAAAAAGGAATACAGTATAGTTTATAAATTAGGGCTCAGTAAATAAAATACTTTGAAATTTTAGTATGATATTCGATATTTTATACAAAATATGATATAAAAATTTAGATTGAGTCTGTGTCAATGAAAAAATTTAGCCAAAAAGGTAGAGTTCCACCTTAAGTAAAAAAAGGATGAAAATTCAAAATGCTTGGTAAAAATGAACTATTAAAAAGGAAAAGAACAGGAGAAACCCACGACACAGTGTATGTACGCAACACCCCTACAAGTAACACACTTCTGAGGAAATTAGATCACGAGAAAGTTCACTAATGAAAAATTAAATTTCACCACTTACCAAAGCAACCGCGCAACAGCTTGTTCAATTAATCAAACAATAGAATAAAAAGCTCGCACCCCAGACAGTAGAGCTCGCGCATAACGACGCGTGTATATGTTTACTTCGACGGCGTCGCGGTCGAAAACACATCCGTCGCTCTCGGATCCACGCGTAATTAAAAGGAAAGGTGTGCACGTATACGCGAGGGAGCGGAGAAAAAACGAGGAAGGAAACTCACGCGCACTAGAGAGTGAGAGAATGGATTCGGCACGCGGCAATTAAATTCGCGCCCATTAAAACAATTTATTTTGAAGCCGGCGTTGTTCGGTGAAAATTACGAGAGGGAGAGGTGTTGGGAAAAAAAAAATTTTTTTGTCTGCAACCACTGCGAGAGTCTGTAGGTTGGGGCACGTGGTAGTTTGGAAGCCGAGGTGTGTATATGTGTGAGTCTAACGAAGCGGCCAGAGTTTATTTTTCCACTGGATTTCTTTGTTTGTTGGATTTTGGATTGATTATTACGATGTTAATTTTAATTTGTCAATAATAACATAAACACAAAAATCTTCCCTTATTCGGGCAAAAGTATACCGTATCCAACTCTATCGGTATAATAATTTTTGTAGAAACCCTTTCACCACTTACACCAACTTTCCGCAACCACTATTCCTATCTCCCATGCAACCTCTACGACGACTAATACGAAATCGCACGATACGCAAAAGGGACGTACCTCGTCGCAGCTCGCACACATACAAATACACCGGGCGGCGCACTTATCCTATTACGAGCTTTCCCAGGGCCGCGAAGCTGTCCCCTGTAGATAACCTCCCGGAGACTCGCGCGGAGAAACAGACACATTTGTATTACTTAACTCGGCGATAAACTCGCACTCCCACCGCCGTTGCGCGCAAAATCCCAGCTCGGTCTTTCGCGCGTCCGGTGCATTTTCGGACGCGCGGTGTTAAACCTGATTTGTCGCAAGCGATGTGTGTGTGTATGAGAGAGAGAGAGAAAGGGAGAGAATTTTGCGTGAAGTGCAACGGTAGTATTGATATGGGTTTATTAGTTGATGCTGTGCTCTCTGAAGAGTGGGTGCTAAGTAGGGTATGTATATGTAACGGTGAAGGTATATCTGAGGTCTGAAATTTTCGGAGACTTGCAGCAATATTTTAAGCACGACCGATTCTCTGGAGAGTTTTATATATTCACCAGAGTGCTTCCTATAGTGTATATCGAGGGGCTATTCAGTCTCAGGAATCAGCTAACCCTACCATTTGTAATCAGTTTGAAATCACAGTAAAATCACTGAAATCAATGAAACCATTAGAGATTCTTTAAAGTTTTGTTATGAAATAGTTACATCCAACCACATGTGAAATCTTATGAAATCATTTGAAATCAATGAAATAAATCGAAATCCTAACGAACGTTGACAGTACGACGCGTGCCTCCACACGTATGATGTATTGGGTGTGGCGGCGCGTGTTGTTAGCCTGCACATAAATGTCCCTTGTTTATTTGGATATTTGAACCTGTGAAAGGTGCGGCACTTATTGGAACTGAATTCACGCATTAGTCCAAGAGTTCATTATTGGATCGCAGCTTCTCAAAGAGTGCGGAAGTCTTTATATATCGCGAGTATATTTTTCACCTTTGTTAAAGATTAATGCTTATGGTATAGATATAAATCAATAAAACTTGCTCAAAATAGATATATCTGTATAGCATAACCTCCATCAATTTTAATAGTTGAAAGTAATATATAGAACCAGTGTATACAACCTAAATTCCATCAATAGGTAAGTAAAACTTCGAGGTGTATATGTATGTATGTATTTATGTAATCAAATTTATAGGAAGGACCCAGTTTTATTTCCAAAAAGATCTATCGAAATACAGAATTGTCAGAACAAACAAAATTCGGAGAAAATCGATGTTTAACAAAATTATTTTTTTGTATAAATCCAATACGTGCATTTGCTAAAACTAATTAAAACATACCTTTTTTTGTCATTTTTTGTTATAAGTAATATTTGTTAGGCCGTTTTAGTTTTAGGCCGAAAAACGGCTAAAAACGCCAAAAAAGAACGATTTTTTTACTGTAGTTTGAAAGGATTTGACTTCAGACAGAAACATTAAATACAAAAGTTGTAAATAATGATATGACAAAACTTTTTAGTATTATAAGTATTTACAGTGTTGCAATTTTCGTTCTAGTGGAAATATAAGATTATCTTGAGAAGTGCGGTCGCGCCTATAATGTTAAAACGAAGTTTTTGCATATGCCCCCTAGTTACATGTATTCTGTAAGTTATAAATTAAAGAAATTCTTTTTAAAAACATGCTTTATTATACAACGGATTACAGAAGAGAAAACGCAACGTCAACAAACGCCGAAAAAAGTTCAATCAAACGTATAGCCATTGGACTGTCTTAATTGCCACAGGCTGCAAATATTTTTATCGTTCCTCTCAGCGCGAGCTTTTCTCTGCGATTCTCCGCATAAAAGAAGGCGCGTGCTAGTTTTCTCTCTTTCTCTTTACGGCTCTCCTTGAAATACGCGCAGTTAACGATTCCGTAAGGGTCTTAAAGGAAAGTTTCGCGCTCACGCGCGCGCGCATCGCTATTAAACTCTTTACGACGGCCATTCCTCGTTCCGTGTGACGCAGTGGAACGAGTGTAGTATAGGCCTGGTAGCTGCACCACCCGGTCTGTCCCCAAGAGCTGCAAGCAAGCGAGACATTTTTCGAACGGATGGGGATGGTCGTCATTGTTGTGCGGATTGAAAGTTCTAACGGAGGTCGGAATGTGTAGTTGTGTTCTTACGGATTCTGTATAGATTTGAAGAAATTAAATATATTTGGGGACGAAGGAATCGTTTGGTGACAGACGTTCTTATGGTTTTGGGTAATTTTCAAATTCCGTGTTATTTGATACAAATATTTAAGTTCTTTATAATGATTATAGTGTTTTTCTTTTATTACAATATCTGTAAAATGAAATTACAACAGTATTAATTTCAATAGTTTCCACCTAGATGATGATTTGTGCCAGTCAAAATAATTGGATGCCAATTCATTGGCACGGGGCCTCATTAAACTTTATTGGATGATTACTTTTATTAATTTTTAATTTCTGTTATTGACATTATTATACGAAAATTATTACGTTATTATATGTCTATACATCTTCTAAGTAATTAAGTCGTTAAGTTATCGCGAGATAAAGGAAATCACATTGTAAAATAAAAAAATTTTTAATATCTTTATAAGTAAAGTATGAGCATAATAAAATTTTATAGAATTATATAAAAATATGTCTATAAATTTCAAGCTGATACCTCAAACGGTTCACGAGAATTACGGTTTGAAAAAAATGTTAAACAGTGAATATTCACCAAAAAATAGTCGAATCTTTTCACTTATTCGCATCGATGAACCACATTTCACTTAATCATTTTTAAATATAAATATTATATAAACTTTTCCTAAATTATCTATATATAATTCAATGGAAATACAATAAAGTAAACATCAAATATAACGATCTATAAATACCGATGAATTAACAGTATTTTTTTCTTTTTTATCGCTCTAAAACGAACTTTTTCCGTATAAACTTACATGTCCCTTTACGAGTGAGCACAGTAACTTCGTCCCTGCGCGATTAAAATTTCCTTTTCGCGTTCTGCGCGCTCGCCTCCTCTCGCAAACATCCTCAGGCCACTAGTATCTCCCCCTCCCCCTTGGCCAAAAGTAAAACAAGGAAAACAACGAGAGGGAACGGGATTTTCGCGAGTCGACTCCGGGGAAAAGGCAATGGCCGCGCTGTACAAATAGAAATGGAGGAAAGAGATTGGTAACATAGAGAGAAGGTTAAAGGGAGCCTTTGAGTTCGAAGTCGATGTTAGGCCTTCGTTCAATTATTTATCTTCGAGGATGGAAGATGAGTACGTAGTCGGTAGCTTATACATATATTGATTTTTTAATTTACCAACTATTTTATTCAGTTTTCTTTGGTAGGAGCCATCAAATTTCTGAATTTAACATATTTTTTAGCGGCATACGTGTAACTTTCAAGCGTACCAAAAACTCTTTTCGCCTCTCCCCTAGGCTAAAACGATCCCAACAATCGAAAGCATTATCACGCCGAAAACTCCGACACCAACGGCGATCGAACCAGCAGATTTACCCACTCCTCGGTCCTCGTAATTCTTCTCTCTCTCTCTCTCTCTCTCTTTCTCTCTCTCTCTCTTTCTCTCTCTCTCTCTCTCTTTCTCTCTCTCTACCTCTCTGACTCTACTGCAACGGGTATGTGTATACATATATATATATATATATATATATATATATGGCAAGCGCGCCATTGGCCATTAAGAAGTTACGACGGCATAAATGAAGATGTATTTCCTGCGAAAAGGGAAACTGCGCGCGCGTTAATCGAGTCGCGCGGACGCGCGACCCTATAAACGGCGTAAAACTCTCTCCGCGTCTGTGTTTTTGCGGACGCTCGCGCACGCGTTTATTCGCTCCTGCTATAGGAATGTTTGTCTGTTCGGTTGGTGTGTAACGGTTGTAATTTCCTTGGATAATGTTTTTTTTTTCTTCAAAATGGTCAATCTCTTTATGGAAATTGAAAATTATTTAGAAAAATAATAGCATGAAAAAGTTTTGTTCACTTATTTTTTTAAAAATTATTACTAATAACTGAATGTATGTAGAATTTTTTCTTTTTTATGATTTTATTTTTGTGGTATAAAACAACGTTAAGATTAAAATAAAAATACATAACAAGCTAAGTACCAACGCATTGTTTGTATCGCATCTATTATGATTCTTATCAACTCCGTAATTATCTAGTAATAACGTTGCTTAATAAATAAAAAGTTTTTTAAGGGCTGCTATTATAATGCGTACGGTTTGCATAAATGACGAGATCTACGTGAAAACAAAAGTAGGTACAAAATTTGTTGAGGCAATATATTTTTTCGTAAACTTCATTTATTACCACAAGCTATTAATATGTGTTTTTAAAAAATTAAATTTAAACTAACTAAAAAAATTTTTAAATAAGGCCATTTTTTGGGATTAAAAATATTGTTTTATTCAAAAGTTACGGGAGTTTGAAATTGACTATAAAATTCACGAATGGTGACAAAGAATGAAATATTTAATACGTAAATGTTTACAGTATTTTGTAAATTTTAAGCTCAACTTCAAACTCACAACTTTTCAAGAAACCAATATTTTTTAATCCCCATAAATAATCCGAAAAATTTTCACTTGTTAGTTTAATTTTTTTTCCAAAGTTCATATTGAGTTTTTTTCTTGAAATGATTCAGGATCAAACTAGAGCTATTTTTAATCATTCTTATTTATTTTTAATTATCGATATATTATCAGTAAAAATTTACACCATCAAATCGAACTTGCGCCTATTTTTACATTCAGAAAGGCCTAAAGAACAAGAAAAATGTTGTCTAATGAGTGTGCTTCAAAAACATTTTATATTCTTTTTGAGAGGCGAGAGAGAAATAATCTGGGAAATAAGTGATATGATTATATTAGATTTAACGATAAAGTGTATTTACATAAACGTGATTATAAAATAAAACGTGAAAAACAAGAATTATTTTTGTAGAGGTTTGAGTGGTTTTACACTCGTAAAATAAAAAGTTAAAAATAAATCCCTCAAGTGACTTCATACTTTCACCTATTTATCATTCAATTCGGATTCCTTATATTATTTTTTCATCAAAATGAATATCCATTATCTTCATTATTTTTCCCCTCATACACTCCGCGTTTTTTTCGTCCTAATTATCTCTCGAGTCGATTACTTGTGCAAGTACATTCGCCACGGAATTTCATCGCATTCTCTGCTGAGAAACAATACATTATTCGAACATCATCGTAAAGATGATATCAGATTTTTCACATTACACATCAACAGCATTACCTCAATGAGCTAAACACACATGCCACATCCCTTACACACCCAAGAAAGACAACCGGCCATCAAACCCACTCGCCACCACGCTTGCGATATCCATACATATATATATCCATACACTGGCCGTGCATTCACGCTGTCGCGGACATACACACAGGCACAGAGGGCGCGTGACGCTAATGCCGCATCAATTAAGCGCGCCGATATAACGTGGCCGCTACGTACGCGCGCGTCGCGGTGTCACCGAAATTACGCAGCTGCCACTGAGGAGTGGTGCACATGCGTACCTATATATACACATGTATATATATGTAGGTAGGTATATGTCAGTGAAGTTGGGAACCGTATGTGTCTGTGAGAAACGTACCGTTGTTTACGGTGAGTACACGCGGCAAGGATATGCGAGGATTTTTAAAAGTAGCCGTGGACACAATGTCACCGTTTGCAACTAATCCCGTGTACATTATTTTGTTGATGTTTCATGGTATCATGGGAGAACGATAAAGTAAACCTCGACGTTTTTCATAAGCTTTAAACAAGACATCCTAAAATTCTACAAAACACTGTATAAAACTCTAACCATATGAACACATTAGATAATATATGACAGTGTCCAAATAATCAAGTCGAAAAATTTTTTCCCCTAAAAAAGCTGCTTCACTCTCTCGTTTTCTCCATAACTCTTGAATTTTTTATCTCACCACGACAAAGAACCAAATAAAACTAGTCTTGCGTGATTTACGCTTAGCTTGTATCTCTACCTCCTGCACGTACTCTCTCTCTCTCTCTCTCTCTCTCTCTCTCTCTCTCTCTCTCTCTCTCTCTCTCTCTCGAGTTCGCATTACACGCGAACCTGACACGTTCCCGTGTGCTCGCAAACAGTAGCCGAAAATAGGTGAGATACGTACGGCCATAATTCACGTATGAAAAAGAAATGCTCAGGCCTCTGGGCTCCAAGTCTCAAACCCCTTGATATTACTGAAAAAATGCACTCTACGTATATATTACAGCGATAAATAATTTAACGAACATATATATTCTTTCAAAAATTACATTAACATTTATATACATAACGCGCGATTATTCTAAACCGCTACATATATACACATCGGTTATGTGAATCCCCGAACTTCGCGTCTCATCACACACCACGCGACCGACTATACTACGTTCTTCTTGCAGCGTGCGCGCGCGTCGGAAACGTTATTGGGTTAGTTGATCGAGTGCCGTCGAGCTGGAGCATCGCCAAACTAGTTTCCCGAGGCGAAAGTATAGAGGAGAAGCAGCAGCAGCAGCAGCAAGAGATCGCGCATCGTATATATTTCTGACAATTAATTCCCTCGTACTAAGGTATATATATA